>JAFBJW010009051.1:1548513-1776030 GCA_016785235.1 Pseudorhombus dupliciocellatus | reverse complement strand
AGAGGCCCGCCCCCCCCCCCCCCCCAGGCTGTCAGCGTCAATGTGGTCAGAGTGGCAGGACAGCCGAGCGGGCGGCACTTCATTAATGCTCGCTGCCCCGCCCCTCCTTCCCTCGGCCCAGACCACTTCATTTGGTCTGAGAGATAGAAAGGACGGGCCCCAGTGGATTGTGCCATTAATCTTTAATGAGCCCTCAGGCCTGAAACCCGCCCGCCTTTTTCTCCACGTCCAGGAAACAAACAATGACTCGACTGGAAAAAACATCGGCCGCCCATCAGCGTACCTGCCTGCCCGTCTGCCCGTGAGCCATTAACCCCACCCACCCCCCCACCCCGACTGAATTATTAACGTGGCCGTGCGTCTCGCTGCTCGCACGGATCACTCCCAGAAAACGGGAATGGCCGACGCCTTGATGCTGTGGTTAAAGTGCGTCCCGCCGGACATTGGCGGGGGAGGGGCGGAGTACAGCGGATTCATTCTGTCGGTCAAAGAGTTTCTAAGAACAACTCACAGGTGGAGGTGGAGAATCTCACGACTCTGTTAATGGACTTTAAGGGACTTGATTTTCTGAAGCCGACCCGTGTGATGATGAAGATCGTGAAGTCTGAGTGAAACGACGACGATTGTTTCCAGACGTGAGAGTCTCGTCAACAATAACAGAATTAGATATTGGCTGAGTCCCTTAATCGGCTTATTGTAATTATCTGGCTCTGGAGCTGATTCCAGGTTTATTGCAAATACATACATACTGTACATATCTATATCTATATATAAATATAAATCCTGTCTTTACCAGACAGTTTCTAATTATGTGTTTGTTTAGGTTTTAATTCCAGCCTCATCATTAGCAGCAGTTGTCTTCATTTTCTCCCACACGTCCCTGTCTGTCTCAGTTTGGGTTGGAGTGTGTGTGTGTGCGTGTGTGTGTGTGTGTGTGTGTGGACAGGTTCTCCAGAGAGGGAGCAGATTGAAATAAATGCTCTGCTCTGTGATGAATGCTGATCTCAGAGTCTCCCCCTCTCGTTCTGATGAATATGGAATCGTGTCTGAGGCTCTTTGACTTGTTATTGTGTGTGTGTGTGTGTGTGTGCTCGTGTGTGTGCTTGTCGCATTCATACCGTCGGGATCGTGGGCACATTCACGAGCCGAGGGTCTGCAGTAAATAAATCATAGGCCGTCTCAGGAAAAAGGCGAGCAGATTTTTTTTTGGCAACGTGGAAGAACACTTTTAGGAATGTTGTTTTTATAAACATGCTCCGTTTGTGGAGTTCAGCCCGTCTGTCCACCGACATGAGACACGCTGTGTCTTCAACACGTGTTTAATGTCTCTGAGTTCAGTCTGGAGATCAGGACAGAATTCAATGTTCTTCTGGACGGAGGGATTTACAGCTCCTTTAGTCCCGCCCACTTTGAATATGGACAGGTGGAGCCGGAGGAGGACAGAGGACCTTCGCTTACTGTCCTACACACACTCTACCGTCCTCACACCCTGTCGTCTGTCAGAGCAGCGGCGTGTTGCCTTTTCTGTTGTCGTTGTGACAGCGTGGCCTTTGAGCGAGTCGGAGCCGACTGCTAAATTAATAGACGGAGCCCACAAGTCCTCGCACACACACACACACACACACTCTCTCTGCCCCTGTAGCTCCACGTCCTCCAGGAACCCGAAGTGTCATGGCAACCGTATGGCAGCCACGGTAACGGCGGGCTCATTTTCATACTGATGAGGTGGCCAGTTGCCGGGGAGGCCTCTGCTGCTGCTCCACGCTCGTCTCTCCTCTCCTCTCCGATGTCGCCTGAAATTTTAATGAC
Organism: Pseudorhombus dupliciocellatus; assembly: GCA_016785235.1. Classification (NCBI taxonomy): domain Eukaryota; kingdom Metazoa; phylum Chordata; class Actinopteri; order Pleuronectiformes; family Paralichthyidae; genus Pseudorhombus; species Pseudorhombus dupliciocellatus. Next base: position 1,774,221 of record JAFBJW010009051.1, on the reverse strand, counting down.
CTTCTTTGTCTGCATCTCGTTTTTCTCCCCTTTGCTCGCTCCTCTGTGTGTGTGTGTGTGTGTGCGTGTCAGCCACGAGCCTCAGCACTCGAACAGACACGCACCAAGTGTGTATAGTTAATACCAACCGAGAACAGAGGCGATGTAATTGCGAAGACATTTTGAAGGACATGTATTTTTATACCTGTGGACGGCCTCCTCCGGGCTGCTCCGCCCGGCTCCGTCAGGTCGGCCGCTCAGACGCCGCGTTGGCTTTTTCTCGCCTGTTGAACAGTGTTTGTGTTTAAAGGTTTTTGGACCTGAACCTGACAGGAGGTCAGGTGGCGAGCTGCAGGCGCTTGGACTGATCTTCTGTAAAATGTGCCGTTGTTTTAAAGCCCCTCACCCCCTCCCCTCTGTTTGTGTTCCATTCCAGGAGGACGACGCCAGAGAAGAAGAAAACGGCCGCATCGACCCGGTTGGACGAGCCGACTCCTGCATGGACCACACCCCCGTGAGGTCACTCGAGTAAGTCGGCCCCGCCGCCGCTCCGACCGCGTCTGTTACCAAAGGTGGAAATGGTCAAAACTAAGAAAATAAAAGCTAAGCAGCAGCTTATCTTGTGTGAACCTCCTCCCTCCTCCTCCCTCCTCCTCCCTCCTCCCCTACGCGCTCCCCGTGTGAAACGCACACCTGCAGGTTTTGAGTTATAATCCAGGTGTTAGGAGAAAATGTCATTTCCATTCATTTCCATATTTCTCTTCAGCGGGCAGCTGGAGCGCTTCCTGTTCTCGCCGCCAGAGCTCCGCCCACGCGCCTCCCGTTATTAACGACCCCTCGTTTTGTTGTTGTGCTCTGTTGCATGCTTCCAGTTTAATATGCAGGTACGGTATTGTTATTATTCCTGTGATTTCCCAGGGACTCTGGGCCTCTTCTCCCCGAGCTAATCACAGTCCCCGTCTCAAAGCTGAGGAGTGATTACATTTGGCGTCTTACAAAATGTTCCTGTGTATATGTTTTTTTTTCCCTTTTGTTTTGTTTTGTTTGTGACAGAAGTGAAGAACGCCTCCTCTGAAAATCAAATAGCTCCAACTGTACTCGCTGCTTTTTAACAGCGTCCCTCTTTGAATCCCCGTCGGACGCCATCTGAGGAGCAGATGAAGCCGGCTCTAATGTTTCCCTCTCTCTTTCATTAGGCCCGCGTTGTTTTCCCATCTTTATCTCCTCGCGCGCATTTTACGCTGAGGATTTATAAAAAAAAAAAAAAAAAATGGATTCATTAGCTAAAGTATTCATCGCAGATCGACAAAACACTCGAGGTTAAAACCGGGCTTTCATTCCCCTCGTTACATCAGAGAGGAGGGGACGGTTTAATGAGACATTCAACATTTCTGTTCTCCGAGCAGGAGGCTGCTTCTTGTTTTGGTTTGTGCTGTGTGGCGACCGCCGAACGTTTCTGATCCGTTGAGTTGGATGTGCCTCCTGTCTCGTCACCTCCTCTTAAACCGTGTGCACGTTTGATGTGTTTGGACTGCTGTGTTTTATTGGCCTTTATGCTTGTCTCCTCCAGCACCTTCTTCCTTCCTGTTTGGATTTATTTAAACCATTGTTGTTGTTTTTATCGTCTTTTTTTTCCTTTCACCATCTCATTTCCTGTTTTTGTTTCTTCCCACATGGTGTCACCTCTCCTCCTCTTCTTCTCCTCCTCTTCCTCCTCACCCCACGTCCCACCCACCTCTGTCTCTCCGTCCTCCATCCGTCACCGTCCATCCCAGAGACATAATCAAACTGGTGGAGGTGTCAAACGACGGTGGGCCCCTGGGAATCCACGTGGTGCCTTTCAGTGGCAGGGACCGCAGGTAAAGCCCCAGAGCCGCAGGCCGAGGTGTCCAGGGTTTAAAATTCAAACTGTGGAACCTTAGTATTTATTTAATTAGAATTCAGATATATAATGAATATGTTATTTCCCTTAATTAACAGTAAAAGGTGGCCTTTTCATTTAGAGTCAGGGGTATTAGTTTAGATGGTTTGATTTTTAACTTCATGCATTTTATTTCACTATATTTTTATTTTTTCACTTTTAATTTAATTTATTTTAGTTGTTTTTTTTCTCTGTAAATCTCCCGTTGCTGATGGTTAAAACACTTTGTAGAACTCTCTGAAAAACACAAAGAAACACGAGAGAGAGGTTTGCTGCATTACTTCAACAAATACCAGACATTCCACTGGTGCTCATGTGCAATCTCCTCATCACACACACACACACACACACACACACACATTGCCTACATCATGAAGCCATTTGCCAGTTTACAGTGATCAATCATACTTGTTTAGAGTTTGCAGGTGACCGTCATATTTCTCTGCAGCTGCTGTCACATCAGCTTTACACGGTTCAAAGCGCACGCAGAGCAGTGCACGTACATCACACACACACGCACAGCTGGAACTGAGCTGTGATGGAGTCGGAGGGCTCTCACATCTGGTTTGAATGTCTAACGACAGCAGCGTTTTGATCCTGGAGCCACGAAGCTCAGCGCACAGTAGTCGCGTTTTCAGACCCGACGTTTGATTCTAACTGTGGCGCTCGTGCTCTGAGTCTAAATCTAAAGTCCTGTTTTTGCCCGGAGCACAGAAGCGGCTGCAGCCCCACGCACGTCCAGAGTTTCTTTATGTGCGACTCACAAATATGATCAGTGACTACAGACTTTATTGAAAATCAAGATCATATCCCTTTTCTCTCCGCCAGACTTAATCAGCCTAAAAGCACATTTATAATGCACTTTTCTTTTATTGGGGAAATGTCAGGTTGGGCGTTATCCCAAGATTAAGATGGCCAGCTTTCATCAGTGAAATAGCCCCTCCGCAGCAAATCGCATTGTGTTCTCGCTCAGATTCAATCAGTGGAATTGTCTCTGAACTTTTCCAACTCCTGAACTTCTCTGTAATCACATTCCCATTCATAGTGGATTATAAACCTGAGGCTCGGCCGGGTATTGAACCCTAAAATCAACACAATTTACCTGCTCGCAGCTCCTCGGATCCAAAGCCTCGCTGCACACGGACGCATGTGCTGAAGAGGACTCGATTAGCTTTTTCCTGCCTGCTGTTGATTTTCCTCCTCACACTCGGGTCTATAATCCGCAAAGCGTCTTTTCAGGTGGAGTTAGCCCCTCGCTGCGGCTGTGCGGGGAGGCATAAGCCAGTTTGCCACACCGGATTACAGGGCGCAGCTCAGCAGCTGGTTGAAGTCGTGCAGCGCCACAGCGTCTCTCCAGCACGCCGCGGCGGACGTTTGATGCCGCCGTTGTCTGTCGCTCTTTAAAAGTGCTTGTTGTTTTTTTTTTAAATCTTAGAAAAGCTGCAGGGGGTTGTGGAGGTTAGAGAATTAACACCTGTAAAGCTTCAACACCCGCCCCAGCAGCCTCTGAAGCTGCCTGTTGAAATGCGACTGCACACACACATCGTTAAATACCACACGTGGGCAGCAGTGAGGCAAAGGCTGAAAACGCTCCAGAAGTATTTGCATTTTAGTCGATGAAAAATAATACAAAAAAATGTTTAAAAAAAAAAAGTCAATGGACGACACATTTCCACCTGAAAATAAAGTTCAAGTTTCTAGATTCTTGTGGCCACAGTCACGTAAAGTCGTTACCGTCCACGCAGACACTTCTCTCCCCCGAGTGAGAACTGATCTCTTCATCTCAATCATGGTCTGTTTTAGTTGTCGAGTGTGTTGCATGTGTGTCCTCGGCTGCAGGGAGAGCAGCCACATCTTGCATCGCGTTGACATGAACCTCTCACCGTTGCAGGACTCTTGGCTTGTTGGTCAAGCGTCTGGAGAGGGGAGGGAAGGCCGAGCAGCAGGGCCTGTTCCAGGAGAACGACTGTATCGTCCGTATCAATAACGGAGACCTGAGAAACATCCGATTTGAACAGTAAGACAGCAGGAGCCGCTGCGATGGTCCCGTCCCCAGGCTTTCTGAACCTCTGCTCCTTCTCTGATTTTGTCCCCCTCGCTCCCCCCCCCCGCCGGTGCACCGGCTCCTCTGCTGCCGTCACTTCTGAACCTCTGCTCCTTCTCTGATTTTGTCCCCCTCGCTCCCCCCCCCCGCCGGTGCACCGGCTCCTCTGCTGCCGTCACTGAGCAAAGCTAACCTCCCCGTTTACCTCCTGCAGGTCGTAGCCTTCACTCCTGACGCAGCCCGTGCAGTGCTCTCCTCTCCCTGTGCTCCAGTCACAGCTCCACTGGACTCCCATTGTTGCACCTTTCTGTTTCCGTCCCTCGGGGGGGACTCGCAAATATGGCTGCTAACATTCCTTGCCTCTGCTTTTCAGCCTTGTTCATGCTTTCATTCCCCTGCTAAACCGAACCTACTTGTCTTACTCCCCCCCCCCCCCCCCCCCCCCCCCCCCCCCCCCCCCCCCCCCCCCCCCCCCCCAGATCCTGTGTGATGCATGCATGCCCTGTTCAATGTCACCTGCAGCGTCAGCAGTGCTCTGATGCATACATGAGGTCGATCTGTTTATTTCTGTGCAGCTCGCATGTGTTTTCACGAATATGGGTGGTAAACAAATTACGATCCTCAAATATGATCACACACAAAACAAACGCCTCTTTATCTTGTTCACAAATGTGGATCTTTCATGTTTTATCCCATAATTTCAGCAGCCACTTCAGAACAACTGAAGAAATGATGAGTATTCGAGAGTGTTGTTATCAGGGAGCAGAGGACGTCTCGTCTTGAAATCATAAATATGGCGAGACGTGACCATCAGAGACGTCGTTAAAGGCGGAGTCAGGCAGTAGAAATTCCCCCCCCGCCCCCCTAACGTCCGCTCAGCTGTCAGGGAGCGAGGAGAGCAGCCACAGTCTGCTTTATTGAAACAGGTGGTGCTAACAAGCCTCCGCCGTTACAGGGTGCTGACAGCCAACATAAGTTTCCATTCACACCAACTGTACACACCGAAGGGGCTTAAAAGAGGATTTTCTGCATTTTCCTCCGGCAGATAGAAGTATCCTTCATCTGGAGCCAAATGAGGGATTATGTCGGGGAGCGTTCGCTCTCGTTTTAGAAATGCCAGCGCTGGAAACTAAGTATTAATTAACATGTCAGAATGTTCAGGTGGGCGAGAGTGGATTTAGCATACAGTGTGTGTGAGCGAGACAGACGGCGGGTAGGTGGAGCTTATTATTAGCAGCGGCTCAGGGAGATATTTGGACATGTGTCTTTGGGGATTGGGCGATTGACACCGGTCCAGTAATTGACTCTGTCCCCGTCTCGCCTCTGTCCATCCAGAGCCCAGAACATGTTCCGTCAGGCCATGCGCTCTCCGGTCATCATGTTCCACGTGGTGCCGTCGTCCATGAAGGCCCACTACGAGCAGCTGTCGCACGCGGAGAAGAACCCGGCGTACTCCTCGGGTCGTTTTAGCCCCGACTCCCTGAGCGGCAGCACCGTCTCCGGCGTGGACCACACGCCGCAGAGGATGTCCCGGCACGGGTCCCAAACGCACCCGCGCCCCCACGCGCACCCTCATCCCCACGCTCACCCGGAGCAGAACGACGGGTACCCGCCTCTGACGCACCCGGCCGTGTCTGCGGCCAAGCCTCCGACGGGCCACGCCCACTCGCCGCAGAGGGGGCTGAATGCCACGCCGACGGGGGGGTACGCCAAAAAGGTCGGGAGGAGGCTGAACATCCAGCTAAAGAAAGGTGGGTATGAAACGTTGAGTCAGTGAAAGCCTCGCACCTCGTTCTACCGACTCTCAATAAGTACGGGAATTCTCTGTGATTTCCAAGACTTTGTCGTCTGAACTGAATAAACAAGCAGTTTCCCCTCGCCGCCGGCACGCCAACATGTGTAGGAACAAACACAGAAGCAGGCAAAGCCTCAGCGATGATGTAACAGGCTTAAAAAACATCCGGGGTTTGGAAGCCGCGCAGTATCTGGGAGGCGGCGATGCCGAGCGAGAGGGCGAAAAACTCTCGGCGCGGAGTTTGAGTGACAGCTGGCACAGGTGGCGCAGACCTACGCCAGCAGGACGCCAGGTGCCGGTGCCAGGTCTCGGGGCCGGAGAGCTCGTTGCTAAGCAGCCGCCGGTCCCTGTGTTCTGTCAAATGCCACAGAAAGAGCGTGACGGGGCTGCGCCATATGCCCGTTGAAGTTTTCACCCGTATCCGTTCGGCCTCTCGGGGCTGGAGCGCAGCCAGAACACCCATCTGCTCGCTGCATATTCCGCCGCCGCTCGTGGCCATCTCCACTTGTTCCTCCATCACGGTTCTTCTTCTTTTTCTTTCTTTTTTTTTCTCCCCTCTCCTCTCCCGCGTCCTCGCTCAAAGATGTTATCTTTTCCTCGTTCCACCTTTTCTTCGCCGTTGTCGGAGCAGACACTTGCGGGGATCGACGGCCGTTCCCGAGAGGCCGCTTGGCTCGTCTGCTTTGTTTTTGAGTACCGGCTTTAAGCCCACAGCTTTGAGCACAGATTAAACTCCCGCGTTGTTTATGTGCTTGAATCAAACGCTGGTCTGCTCGCGAAACCCGCCGAGTATCAGGATCGATCAGAGGACCCCGCTCTGCACAGGAAATTGCTTAGGTACATCTTAATCAAGCTAATGGGAGTTTTTAAAGATCCTCCCCCCTGTTTAAAGCCGCGGACGCTACAGGCATTTACCAGTGAGGATAATACGGCACCTCGCCTGCCTGTGGGAAGTTGATTGGCTCATCAATGTGGGGGATTATGTGCAGGATGTGAAACAGAATCACTAAGTGTTGTGCTTTTCTTTGCACGGAGTCAGTCAGACACGCAGCGAGGATTAGGGCCGGGCGCCGAGACAGCGCCGATGCTCATATGTGTTCCTTCTATCAACTTTGTTTTACCCACAATGCACTCTGGAGCAGACCACACAGGAGGTTCTGCTCGTTTCCTTGCTTAGTTTTCCTAAAACTTCTGTCCTCACTTCACGTCCCACAGGTCCCGAGGGACTGGGCTTCAGCATCACGTCACGGGACGTCCCCATCGGCGGCTCGGCGCCCATCTACGTGAAGAACATACTGCCGCGGGGAGCCGCCATCCAAGATGGACGCCTCAAGGCGGGAGACAGGTTGCTGGAGGTGAGGACACGTGTCTCATCCAGTCAGTTTCCTCAATATCTGAATGTCGGCATCTGTATCAGCGCCTCCAACGTGTCTCCTGCTCAGGTGAACGGCGTGGACCTAAATGGGCGGACCCAGGAAGAGGTGGTCGCTCTGCTCAGGGCCACGCCCATGGGCGGTGCCGTGGGGCTGCTGATCCTCCGTCAGGAGGACGCCTTCCTGCCCCGTGAAGTGGTACGTTCGTCACTCTCCATCTCTCGTACTCGCTCCCTCCTCCGTGCACAGTTTTGCTCCCGTGCTGTCACGTGTGCGACATGGCGCTTATCACCCACGAGCCAACAGCCATGGAACGCGGCCGCCGTCACTCACGCCACCGGGCAGATGCCTCTCGCGGCTCGTAACTTCGGTGATCCGTGCAAACTGGTGCTCATTCCGTTCGCTCCCGTCAAGGTCGCGCTCATGGCGTTCGGCGCCAGATGTTGCGCTGCATTATACCTGCGGTAAACAAAGTTTGATGCATCGCACATCTGGAGTCGCCTCAGCTCTACGGAGAAGAGCATGAAGTGCTTCATTTTGCACGGATGTGAGTTCAAGAACCACGCCACCCCTACGCTGTCATTAAAATGGTTCCTCCGCACTCACCGCCGCCATTTGCTCGCATGTGCCGTCAATCAAAGGTCCGATGGGTGACAATTATCGCAGTGGGAGATGCAGACGGGGCCGTTGGCTGCCTGTCGCCACGGGTGATGCTGGAAGAGAGGAGGCTCCCCGCCGGTCGATACTCATCTCCAGATTAGAGCGCGGCTTTGAGTCCAGCTGACTGGCCGCCGTTAGATGGTCGGATTTATTTGATCCGCGGTTATCAGCTGCGGGGGCTGGAGAGGGCGAAGGACTCGAGGGAGACGAGGTCCAGTGCACAGAATGAGCAGCGTCAGTCTTTATCTGGGGTGATGAGCCGGGCTCACAACGGAGGCTCAGAGGTAGAGGAGGCGGCGTGTCGGCTCAGTTAACGTGAAGACTTCATTAAGAATTCGAAAACGTGAGCGGGAAAAACCGGCCAGCGCAGATTTTAGGGTTGAATTAAAAATGGCAGTTACTGAGCTTCGTTAATTAAACCTGATGTTATGGAATGAAAAATGAAGTCAGCAGCTGTTCTGCTGTTTCTACAGGTTGTTCCAAAGCTCAGCGAGAACCCACTGCGCTAACGATTCTGATGCTAATGCAATTTCAAACTAAATTACTCACAGGCTCCTCGCAGCAATGCTCACAATTTGACTGTCCCTTTGAACACAGCGACATGTTTGTTTGTTAATTCATTATTTTTGGTTCTTGTGTCCCTCCCCTTCCTCCTCCTCCTCCTCCTTCATCTCTTAGAACGCTGAGCCCCCGATGCAAAGCCCCAGAGATTCGGTAAGACTCCGCCTCTCCACCAGCACCCGCCTGCAATCTAACATCCACACATCCAAACTCTCTCTGTCTGCAAAAAACTAGCTGGTTAATCAAAGTGCGCGTCACCAGTCGCACATGTAAATGTTTTGTCATAAACACTCGTTTTTAGTTCCCAGCCCCGGGTCGCTCCAACAAATCGCCATTTCACGGTTCATCAGTATGGAGCGCCCAGACTGAGCCGAGGTGTAATATGCTCCATCACTCCGCTCAGAGCTGTGTTTGTCAGCGGAGGCGGGAACACGCGGACGTTTGCTTTATTTGACGGCCGTGGATAAGGCTGTCAGTCTGGCCCGCTCGCCGCACGCTCACCGGGACGTGTGACGGGAATGACAAACAGCCTGTTTAGTTTGTGTTGCACTTCATTGAGGGGAAAGAAAAAAAAACGCAGACAGAGCTGAGCTGAAGGCCCACGAAGACAAATTAGACGGCGTCTGTAATGAGGGTGAACTGACGTTATTATATAATGTGCCGTTTCTATAGGAAGCCTGAGCTCGATGCAGTTTGTTTGTCTGCAGTGAAATCCTGTTTTCTAATGTTTAGAAACCTCATGAGTATTTTGAAGATACTTGCATCACAGTGAGCTAATAAATGAAAGTAGACACCGGAGGAACCGGTCAACCATCTGTTGCCTACTTCAATATATTCTTAAATACACACTAAACACGTTTTCCATCTGAAATGATATTTGGCCCAACTTCACTCGAGGTTTCCTCACCTCGGTGGTCAGACTCCGGTCTCAGTCTGGACGTCTGGACCGTCACACGTGACCCTAAAAGGATTCGGCAGCTGTGAAACACACATCTGTCTTCGGCGCTCAGATTAAAAAGCTATTCACATTCTCAGAACCTGCCATTTACGTGCCGAGCTCCAGCTGTAATTTCACAACGCGCTCACTTCACGTCTCCACATCTGGCCTCACCTCCGGTCTGCGTCTGGCCGGGCGCAGGTAATTGGCCGGTGCACGAGAAGCGTAATTGACCGTCTAATCTGATTTGCGGTCGTAGCTGCCAGCTGCGTGCACGGCGCTCCTCGTCACGGCAACTCTGACGGTGATTGTTGTGGAAACGTCTCTCACGTGCGGGAGACGCTCAGACGACACGTGACGCATCTTTTACTGCGGCGTTCGATTGAATCCAGAGGAAAACGCCTCCTCACAAACGGAACCGCTGGTTCGAAGCTTCGTTTCTGACAGGACGTCATGGCAGCTGCTCGTGTGCCCAACGCTCCTCTCAGGGAAGTGAGAGGAAATGGGTTTCTCTTCTTTTGGATCTTGACCTCCCTGAAAATCAATGCGACCGCGGGGGCTTGAGTCAGACAGATTGAGGAAATGCACCGTGGCCGTGCTGTCTCCCCTCCCCTCCCCTCACCTCCTCTCCTGCCCTCCCGCCTCCAAACCTCCACACGAGCCTCTCCTCTCCCTTTCCCGGAACATCAACCACCGTAATGGACTCGGTACCTTTCAGATGTTATCTGCTGTCAGTCGTCTCATTTTAAACATCTCGCCGCCGCCGCCGCCGCCGACAAAAACAACAACAACCACAGCACAGGCGCTGATGCTGCGCAGCTTCAGCCTTTAATGGACAATCACACTTTGTCAAGTTAAAGATTATTGCCCGGCAGATGGAGAGAGATTTAAGGTTTGAGAGGAGGTGCAGGGAATGACGGTGACGGTGATGATGATGATGTCAGTATTTTTATTCTGTTGTTTAGGAAAGTGCACTTTGTTTAAAATGAAAAGTAGCAGCCTGCAGGGTTTAGTGTAATATTTAAATCCATGCTGTGGAGCTGGCACTTCTGAGGTCGGACTGCTGTGACTCCTCCTGAGAGTCAGAGGGAGAGAGAGAGGGAGAGAGGGTTGCAGACAAAATGCAACAGCTGAAGTGGAAAAAGCACTCACTTCTAGAAATCGCTCCAGTGATCCAAACATCACCCACGTTTTTGCAGCAGTCCACTGGAGGCTGTCATTAGCTGCGACGCCGCGGATTGTTGAATTCAGCTCTCAAGCATGTGGGTGGCTAACACACACACACACACACGAGAACACAAACGTCCGGAAGTTCCCAGTAAAATGTGGAGAAAATATCCACCTTCATCTGGTGTGGAAGTAGTTTCTCCTTGATTCATCGTGTCAGGGGTTTGTCCCTCACCCCTCAGCTGTGACCTTTACCCTTTGGCAGTGACACCCCCCACCCCCTCTCTGAAGGGCTGAACTTGTGTCTAACTTGTTGACTTGTCCACTGCTCCCTTTAGCAACCAAGGCAGCCGGTGATAGCCGGGAAACCCCACTGGCTGATTGAGGTAACCGCTGCATGACATCGCAAGCTTTGGGCCGTTCTGCTGCGTTGGGGGGGGGGGGAGAAAGGCAAATGAGATACTTTGGCCGGCTGCACAAATAGACTGGGAGTCATTTAAGTAATTTGTTGCTCTGCCAATGGGCTGTAAAAACAGAACACTTCAGTGGGTTTCCTCTGTCTCTTTCCCTAACGGCTCCCTCTCTCATTGTCTGTTCAGTTTTCTTTTAGTTTCCCTCTTGTTTCCGCCTCTTTGTTACGACTCTTCATCTCTTTATTTCCCTCCATTCCCTTTCTCCTCCCTATTTCCTTCTCTTGCTCACACTCACTTACACACACACACACACACACACACACACGCGCTCGCTCTTAAAGATGCAAATCCTCTTCCCTGCACCTGGCTCCTACAATAGAGCGCTGATCAAAAGCATCTGTCTTTACACGCCTGCCCTGATAGTCCTATAATAGACCCATAACGTGAACATTCAGCTCCATTGTTTACGCCATTAGTCACGCGGGCTTATGGGAAATTACTGCAACGCTGCATTGAAAAGCCATCAGCGAACACGCTGCTCAGATGCTTTCTGTCACACGTCATGCACGCCCCCCCCCCCAACGTGACACGCAACAGTCTGTCGGCACGTTGTGTAACGGCGGAGGTTTGGCCGAGGCAGCGCGTGACGCAGCATATGTTTTATGTCATATTGTTTCGGCTCGCATGGTTTCAATATTGCTGCAAAGACAATGTCAATAAAAGATTAAGAGTAAAGACAGGCAGGGAGCCGGTTGACCTGGCGTGTTTTTTTTTTTTCCTAAAGTTGCGTAACTTTGTTTTGTTATTAGCGAGGTAGCGTCGCAGCAGTGATTAATAGCTGCAGCTCCACGCTCCTCCCGTGTTGTGCTGCGGCCTGTTTGGTGACACATACGAGTCAATCAGAGACGGCCACAGAACAGGCTCTGCGGCTTAATTAAAGAGATGTTTCAAGCAGCCACCTGGCCAACGCACACACACAGAAACAGGCTGCCACCCATCCACTGATACTCCACACACAGTTCTCACAGTATAGACCATACTGAGGCTTTCACACGTTACGTATACACAGGCCATATGGCGAACTTAGCACAAAAACAAGTACGCTCGCACATACGTGGAGAGACTGCGAGCAGCTGCTGATGTAATTGCTCCGGGTTGGATGAGGTTATGAATGGTTTCTAGTGGAGCTGCAGAGAGAAGAGGGCAGCTGATTAGTTTTGGACAGCGAGTGTGAAGTGTGTGTATCCGCTCTTCCACCACTCATGCGCGTGCACGCATGTATACACCCACAAGTATGTAAGGATGCACACGCTGCTTTGCGTGTTTAGAATGACACGCCTGGACCTGCACTCGCTCAAACTCCCTCTCTCTCTCATACACACACACACCTCCCTCCTCCCTCGCTCCACGCTGCGCCCGTCTCGGCTCCGTCGATCACACCGGTATTTGATATTCATGGTCTATCAGCATGGAGCTACAGCGAGACGTGTCAGGGAGGGAGGGAGGGAGGGGGAGACAGGTGAGGGGAAGGGAAAAATAGAGGCTGACATGAATAGAGAGAAAGAGGAGGTGGAGTGTGGCGGAGAGATGAAGAAGAGAGAGAGAGAGGCAGAGATTTTCAGTCATTTTAAAATCGCAGATTTATTTTAGGACAAGAGTAGAAAAACAGTCCCTGGAATAAAAGTGCACAGGTGTGAGTGAGTGTGTCCGCAAACTTTTGGCCACTCAGCAGAGGAGAGAGACAGATGAAGTGATAGAGGAATAGGTGGAGAGAGTATGAATTAGAGGAGATGGATAGTGCCACAGTTGGCAGCCAACAGTGTTCTCCACGCCCGACTTCCCTCGACCAATTACACCCTTCACTGCCTCCTTGTCACCTTCTCCCTCCCTCCCTCCCTTTCTCTCTCTTCACCTCCGTCTTCTCCTTTTGCCAGTCACTCCCCCCCCCCTCCTCCTCTCCCTCAACTTTCTCAGATGTTATCAAACAGGTTGAGATGTTGGTTTGGACGTTTCTCTCTTCAGATCAGCTGCTCTTAGCAAACAAATGGGAGGATCTAAGACATAGAGCGGTGGGGGGGGTGGGGGGATGAGCAAAATGAGCAGAGGGTTTTTAAGAAGAACACAAAGACAGGTGGGGGGTGGGGGGGGGAGATTCAGACGTACAGTGAGAGGTGGCAGTGTCTGTCTCCCTTTGTGTTCCACATGGATTCATCTCCTTCTGTCTGCCTCTCATTCACAGCCGCTCGCTCGCTCACTCATCGTCACGCTCGCATTCTTTTCACCCTTTTCTCCCTTTTCTCCTCGGCTCCTCGCCTTTTCACCCGCGCTCTATTTGTCCCTGTCCCTCCTCTCCAGCCCATCACTCTTCCTCCTCCTCCTCCTCAGTCCAACTTACTGTTTTTTGTTCCTCGTCTCTTTCCTCTCTCGTGATATTTCAGATTTGTGTAGGTTCTATACATTTTGGATCACGCTGCTTCTCAGTTTAATAGAATTTAGGAAACGTAAGAAATGCAATAAGATGAAACAGCTGGCTGCTGTTAATGCTGCTCATCGTCTATTTACTTTAGCTGCTTGAGCTCACATTGCGTTAGCGTGGCGGTTAGCAGCCAAAACAGAGATTTCAATAAACGTGACATGAATGTAAATATATATATATATATATATTTAAAGACTATCTGCCAGTCGTTGATGATTCCAAGAGAAAATGTGGATTTTTGTTTAAATTACATCCACTTCTTTCTCCGTCTTTAAATCCCTCGTATCAATGAACTCTGGTCATGACCTTGAAATGACATTAGCTTTTATTATAAGACTCTTTGCTGCTCTTTGTATTCGGCCCTGGAGCGTCCCGGGTTCAAGTTGATGGAGTGATGGTTGGTCACTTTGATTTACTGTTAATCCTGTCTGAGACAAATGTATTCCAGGTCGAAAGACTTCTTCCTGAGTTGCTTGTCATTCTCTCTCGTCCTTTATATTCTTTACTTCCTTCTCCTCCCTCCCTTTCCTCCTCATCCTCCTCCTCCTCCTCCTCCTCCTCTTCCACTTTGCTCCATCCCTCATTCTCCCCTCTCTGTTCTACCCAGAGCAATTCCATCTCTCTCCCGGCAAACAAAGGGAGCTAATGACATGCTGACACCGAGCCCGATGATTGAATTCATTAGGCGTGCACAATAATTGCCAGGCGCGAGCGTGCACGCACCCGTCTATTCAGAGGACAGCTGTCAAATAACAAGCAACAGAGAACAGCTTTTTATTGTTGAGCTCTGAGAGAGAGAGAGAGAAGCACCTGTTGTGGAGGCAAAGGGAAAGAAAGAGCGAACACTCAACGTGCCAATTAAGCTGCTGCGTTCATGCAGGGTTCAGGGGAAGTTTGCTTCCTGTTTGGTGGCGTCGTAATCCGCGTGCATGCTCTTGTGTGCAGAGGAGGATGGTCTCTCTGTCCAAACAACTCCAAATCACCTTCTGATGTTTGGGGTTTAACAAAGCTTTTTAAAAATAAGGTTTCGCTTTGTCGAAGGCTGAGTTCAGACTCTGGAGATAAAGTGTGGAAGCCAGCATCCTCTTCTTCTCTAGCTTGAGGAAGGTTGAACTCGCTGCGGTGTTGTGGAGAAAAAAAACAAAACAAAAAGGGCGAAGATGGAGAATAGGAACACGATCTGGCTCCAGAGACTTTGCCTCGAAAACGATTCTTCCGGAATGTGTCGACCGTCTTTACCGATGAGTCTCTGGAATCTCCCGTGTGAGAATCTCTCTGTAATTATTGAAGGGTCAGAGGAGTGTGAAGGGACTGACCTTTTCACAGACTCTGTCCGTCAATGTTCCTCTGGAACGGGAACATAAACAAGACGGGGGATGCATGAATGTCAGACAGCAGCCATGAACGGAAGCTTCCAACATCCATTTAATTACATGCAGACTTAATAAAGCCTGCAGAGGAACAATATCTGATCACTTCTTTGGATTCAACTGAAAGAAATGTGATGAATTAATTGTCCGTGCGGGTTTTGCAGATGATTCAATTAAAAAGCATAATGGAAATTCATTATTTTTTAGTTCAAACACCAGGGAAGAGCAATAATAAACCATATCAAGAGCAGAAATCCACCTTCCACGCTGATAAACCTGAGCTTTGTGCGTCGATTACAGAACTAAAGTCCCCGCCTGCTTATACCAGGTTTCTAATTTAACTCGTAGGAGTGCTGCTTTGTTTAACACTAATATATCTGATGCAGCTAATGAGCTGGCGCTCTGATTTACCGCCCAGCTATCTGCCCTGCTGCAATTTATGTGCAAGCACTTTTCATTAACCTCAAGTGGCCAAATGAATGTCCTTTTAACTTTGGCCCGCTGGCTCACCCGCAGGAACCTGGAGAACGCGTCGCAGGGCTACGGGGGCGCTTGTGTTTGCTGCTTCGGGCTGGAATAAATGCATGAATGCTTCTGCATAATTAATCACTCGATTGTTTAACTGAATTTAAATACGATCCGGGCACCTCGAGATTCTGCGTTTGGTGCGAGGGCTTGTTCCGAGAAAGATGTGTCCCTTTGTTTGGTTCCGGTTCCTCAGTTCTTAATCTGTCTTTGTTTTGAAGAAGACGGAGGAGGATGAACTGGTCCTGACTCCGGATGGGACCAGGGAGTTCCTGACCTTTGAGATCCCCCTCAGCGACTCGGGTTCTGCAGGACTGGGCGTCAGCGTCAAAGGCAACCGCTCCAAGGAGAACCACGCCGACCTGGGCATCTTCGTCAAATCCATCATCAATGGAGGGGCGGCCTGTAAGGTAAGATGCCTGAGACCATTCAAGGTTTGAGTCGGGAGGTTCCAAAAGGAGACGTCAGTAGAATCTCCAAACGATGCTTTAGCTAATGTTTAGTTAGTGTCGCTGTCTGAGCCGCGCCCCACGTTTACACGATTCTCACCGAGCAGTTCGTATGGGCGTCTTTTACGGAGGCCACGCCCATTTCATGCACCCCCCAGGAAGCGTCTTAAAGAGACAGTAGCCAAAACCTAGCGTTTGAGCCAGTGGCTGAACAGAGGAGCAGCAGCAATGGACAGGAAAGTGTTTTCATAACATTTCGTTTAAACCTTCTGTGCGTCTGTTGCATTGTGGGAAAGACGTTTACATCATCTCTGATGGTGGTTTAACCTCTGAGCAGCGAAAGTGAGGTAAAACAACTTTTCTGTTTGTCAGCGTCTATGAAGAAAAGCTGGATCTGTGATAACATCTGTGAGCGCAAAGTGCTTTGTTTGCTGCGGTCGTCAGAAGAGCTGAATATTCCCTTTAACCCGATTGTTGCTCATCCCCTCACGTTTGTGTTGACAGCACAGGATAATGGACTGAAAAGCTCTTATCCATCAGACATTAGCTCACGAATAGAAACAGGATACACTGCGAGTCAGGCTCCTGGATCAGATAAAGCTGATTGTTAAAATTACCCAGCATTCCCTCTTTGGTTGTTGGAAAACCTCAAACTTTTGAGCTTCTTTTTTATCGTGTGATTTTCTGAATTTGTCGACAGGACGGGCGGCTTCGCGTCAACGACCAGCTGATCGCCGTCAACGGCGAGTCGCTCTTGGGCAAAACCAACCAAGATGCCATGGAGACGCTGCGCAAGTCCATGTCGACGGAAGGCAACAAACGCGGGATGATCCAGCTCATTGTAGCCCGACGAGTGGCCAAAAGAAACGAGGTGAAAAGACAGTTGTCGTTGGAGCACTGTGGAACGGTTCCTGCACATGTAAACATGAATGATTTATTCTTTTATTTGTCCTGACTGAGCACATATGACCTTTCCCAGCAGCCGCCTGCTTCACACTCACACATTAGCACCTCGGAGCCACACATTACCGCTGCCGCCCGCTAAAGCTAACTGTTGACCCCCCAGCAACTCCAGTGGAAGAACTGGAAGGAGGACATGTCAACATTAGTTATTAAAGTGTTCATACAGGGTTTGCGTTTTTGTTCATCTGGGATTTGAAGCAGGATATCGCCTTCCTGTTCAAAAAAATCTACAACAAAATCACTAAAAGGTCAAATGTCCTCATAATTTATGATAAAATTCAGTGTGGAATCCGGATTGTAGTTTGGACCAGAGGGACTTAGTTCAGTCCCCGTGGTGCGAGAGTTTAATATAGATGATGTGGACGTCATGGTTAGTGCCTCGAATTCAGATGTCTTATTAAATTCATTCTGGATTTGGTTTGGTTCTGAGCCTTTGATGATCAAAGCAGTTTGAATCAAGTCTCCCTTGTTTTGTTTCCATGCAGAAAAATTAAACTCCTGTGACAAAGCCCTCGTCTGTGATAAATATAAAACACCAACCACTGGGAAATGCCTTTAGAGCGGCGGCGAATCATTTCACGAAATAAAAATAAGCGGTGAGGTCACAGTAGTTCAGCGACCCCTCCCACACATCCTCCTCCCCAGAGGCGACTGGAGGAGGAAAAAAAAAAATCTAAAAAAAAAAAAATAACAAAACATGGCTGTGAACGGAGCTACACAACTTTTTCCCTCCCCTCAATGTCATGTTTTTACATTCTCTGTACACCTTGGCCTGTCGCCTGCTTGAAAGCTGAGGCTGAGGCTGTGCACCACTGCTGTGTGCAGGCGTGCACGTCGGGCGCGCACGTGCATGCCTCTGGCATCGCCTGGCTCCCTCGCTCGCTCCTTTCCCAACCTGGTGTGTCAAAGTTTTGATTTCCCCTCGGCCCGGCTGGTAATTGAAAGCAGAGGCTAAGCCCGGAGCTGTGTTTTGTGTGTGTGTGTGTGTGTGTGTACGTGCACACATCTGTGTCTGCCTGCCCACCCCCTTGTGTGTGTGTGTGTGTGTGTGTGTGTAGTGTTTTTGTACATTAGGCTTATGCACGTATCCATCTATATTCAGGGATCTTTCTGTGTGTACGTCTATAAACAGACAGCCGGTGTGTGTGTGTGTGTGTGTGTGTGTGTTGCGGACATGTCGTGGCAGTGGGACTTCACAGAGAGCATGGTGGATGAATAAGGCCTGAGCACTGGGAGTCTCGTCAATCTCTGCTTCACATGCAGAGCTGCAGGGATGGCCTGAGGCTGTCAAAGTGTCTGGCTATTTATAAGAAATAGTGTCCAAGACACTCAGAGAGAAGAGAAACAACAATTTAATGCACTCCCACTCCAGGATGTGGCCCAGAGCTGATTTATAAAGTCCCTATAGAGTCCCTACAGATGGTTAATACCTCATAGCCGGCTGTCCATCAGCTGCTAGTTAAAATCAAATCGTATCTGATTACTATACGTCACTATAGCTCTGACTCTTTTTGACATTTACTGACATATGAGATCAAATAATCCTGTGTTTGCTTCCCTCCCTGTGTCCGAGTCTCTCGACAAACGATGTGAAATCAATCTGAAATCTTTGCATAAATCACCGGCGCCGACGCTCCCGTTCATTCCTCCATCCCCGCAGAAACAGCCGCTGACGATCGAGACCTTCCCGGAGCTCGGTTATCGGCCTGAATATGCAACGAGCTGCGCTGTGATCTGTCGATGCGTCCGCAGTACGGCGAATCCCCTCGACCCACCCCGACCCGTCAGCTGGCCAGTCCATAGCTACCGGTTCTCAGTTAAAGTCAAGAGCAGCGCAGCACCATACGGACACTTAGGAAGATTCTGCACTGGAGTTTTGGGGGAATTTAAGATATGTTTGTGTCAATTGAGTTTTTCAATTTTTTTACGGCTTTAAAATTCAGAACGGAACTTTGGATTTAATTAAAACCTGTTATCACAGGTTCATTTGCAGAATTAAACTCGTAATTATTTAAAAACCTGCGATGGTCCTGACAGCTGTTGCCATGGTTTTATAAATTCTGAGTTCATTAGTGCGTCCTCTTCATCCTCATAAATATTTCAATAAGAGAAAAGAAAATGTTTTTCCTGATATGTTAAAAAAAAAAAAAAATTCAGCACAAATATTTCTGCTCTGTAAATTTGAACGAGCGGTCGTCGGATCTGAAGTGCACTTCATCTTCCATCCTCCTCACAACGCTCTCTCCCATGAACCGCGCTTGTTTGTTTACATCAGAGTCGCGTCTGCTGCGGTAATTCCGGCAACTCAAGCGTCTCGTGAGCTGAGAGGATCATTGGGCAAAGACCTCCTGCCAAAATGGAAATCCCAGCCCGGCTAGTTACAGTCATTGATCGGGGTAATTTGGCTCCGATATTGACCCGAGCGCGATGCCGTTATCGCCCGTCACGCCTCGCTGGCGATGATGGTTATCTTTACGGCGGGGGGCTGTCATCGTCTTCGGTAATAAATGCAGAAACCGAAGTGAATCAATACACCCAACGATCCGATGGACAAACAAGGAGAGGCGACGCAGGCAGCGGACGTTTAGGGAAGACAGGGGCCAGCAAATGGTCTATTTGTCCAGCAAACAAGAGAGTGTCATCACCGGTCCTCAGGGAAATGTCAGGGGAGCTAACTGCCTGTGGCTCAACAGCCTATTGGAAATCAATCCTCATTTATCACACGGCTAGCATTAGCATGAGAGTAGCTCTCTTGTCCATTCACTTATCATCGAGGCTAACTCTTGTTTGGACGGTTTTTCCCCGCCGTGTTGAACATGTCTATCTGTAATATCTTCTCTTTTGGATGGAGGTGTAGCGGTCATGGTTTCCCACCCAAAGTCAAACGTGATCAAAATCTAAATTTCCTCTCTTCTCTTTGAACCAGGAGATGCCAGGCAGCCCACTGGGACCCCAGCAGACCATGAACGCCTCGCTGGACGACCACGAGCGCAGAATCTCCCACTCCCTCTACGGCGGCCTGGAGGGCCTTGATGACAACTTGATGCCACGGCAGGGGATGATGCCGCGCACCATAGGTGAGCCCCTCCCTTTAATCTGCGTGGGAGCCGTGCACGCGCCGGCGTGAGTGACTCTCGAATAGCTGCAGAAGTTGCCTCGTGTCAAAGACTGAGGTTGTAAAGTTCTGCAGCAGCTTCTTCTCCTTGCATCCTCTGACTCAGAGCCGGAGAGAAGCTCCACACAAGATCGTAATGTAAATTAATTAAGGTAGATGTGCTGCTCCAGCTTTCCATCTATTTTCTTTTAATTAACTAACTCCACCTCATTAATCGAGGCAACACGGCACCAGAGTGTGGCGTGCACGTGGGTTGACGCTGACACTGTCGGAAGCGTAAACAACAAAGTGACGGAGGAAGCGTTCGGAGTTGAGGCTCTAGCCGTGGCCGTGTTCATCCGTGCCAGACAAACAACGAGGGCCAGGTGATGAGCGCGGGGGGTGGGGCGGGGCGGCGCCAGACGGAGGAGTTCATTGTCACGTTACGTGAGGGCCGCTGGTTTTATCACTGCAGGAGTTGATGCTGCGTGAATGAGGAGGATGTTTACCTTTTTACACTGACGTTAAAGAGAGTGAGGTGGAAAAGGGACATAGGAGGTCAAAAATATAAATATATATATGAGTGTGTGTGTGTGTTTGAGGGACGGCTGTCTCTCTAAATAACACACTCGCATCAGTGCAAACAGCGTAGTGCACTCATTTTCTTTCCTTCGAGCCAGTGGAGAGGACAGAATAATTCCAATGTAATCTTCTCCTCGGCGTTCTCGGGTGTTTGCAGGCGTCGCAAGAGGAAGGAGCGGTTAATGCCCGCTGCAGTTTTACTGACGAGAGAAAAGAGAGAAAGAAACTCAGTGATGATGGTGTTGGAGAGACAACAAACCAAATATACGGAGCTGGGAGGTTTTCAAATTTCAAATAAATGTAAAAATCTCAGCCTGTTGATAAACAGGTTCCTGGTCAGAGGAAGGAAAGCGAAAAAAAGTGAAAGTCAAGGTAGGATATTGAGCTTAATACAAAAACCACACAGTCATTCTTGGTATTTCGTCCTCCGCCCTCGATCTCCGAGATTAAAAAACGGCCCGACCGTGGTGCAGTGTCGTCATCAGCTGCGGTAACAGAGGGATTATACCACAGATGCCGTCACCTCGTGTTCAGTCACGTCCATCCCTCCAACTCGGAGGATTAAAGACAAACGGCAGCACGAGGCCGCGTGTTTTTGAGCAGAGGGATGAAGACGTCAGAGCGGCCGGGGGAAACCTCTCCCCTCTGAGGAGGACCCACGTAATTACTGACTATCAGAGACGTGTCCCTGCTTATTAAACACTTCATCCGCCCAGTGGAGCAGTTCTTTCTTCTCCTGACCACCGAAGGAGAAGCCTCAGCATGTTTTGGATCTTCCTCCCTCACGTGCTCTCAGAATGACTTTCCCACGTGCGCGAGAAATGTCAAAGTGCGTTTCGCTCTCTGTCAGTGAACCGCTCGTCCAGATTTTGATGTCAGGGAGAGATTGGACAGGTAGGCAGAGGATTAAAGTTTGATTTGAGCTCTTTTAATTTGTCTCTGTTCAGATAAACACGGACGATCAAGGTCACGTGGTTCTCGCTCCGGCGCGCAGGCACAAAGTGTTTAAAGCTGTTTCATGTATTAACAATTCATTTTTAATGATTCTTTATTGAGTTTGGTGGAAAGCGGAGACATTTACAGACCAAGTTCAAGTTCACATGGAGGAAGCAACTGAAAGGGAATTAAAAAGCATTAAAATATAATTTTAAACTGTTGAACAGATTTTTTCCTTATGATCAGAGTCTTATTTATAATGTGATGAACTTCAGATTAAATCAGAATGTATTTAACTTTAATTTAGCTTGTGAGATTGGTAGAGTTTGTGTGAATCAGCTCGTGTTTCCACTCAGATCACCCTGAAGATGGCAGCGATAGGAGAGTGACTTAATTATTCCTCCAGGCCAGTAGCTTTTCAAGGCCCCGCCCCCCTGGCACAGACCTCCTCACTAATTATGCAAATAGTGCGAGGCCAGATGAAATGAAAGGAGCTGCGAGCCTCACCTCTTCCCCATCTCGTGTTTCCCCTCTGCCCCGCGGCGTCCTGCACACAAAGCATTTCAAGTGAAACGCCACGTGTTGTTCTGCCGCAGCTCACTGAGAAATTATTACAGCCCATGGGAAGCATAATGCGTGTTTATTGGTTTGATTTCCAGGTGAGGCTGGCAGCGTCCACATGGCAGGGCCATCGTTGCCGGTGGACGGCTGGCACTAAGACAAAGAGGCTTTCTCTCTCTCTCTCCTCTGCCCGGCTGAGCTGACAGATTCATTGGTTTTCTACTCACTCGCTGCCAGTTGATTGTACTGCAGTGATTCAAACTGTGACATTGATGGGATTCTCAGTGTTGCGCACTGGACTGCTTAGGGAAATGGGATTAAGTGGATCTGTGTGTGTGTGTGGTGTTAATGCCAGAGGTGACCACGCTACACCTAAAATCACAGTGAATAACAAACACACACCGGGGGGGGCAGAAATGAACACACACAGAGTGCAACAGTAGGAGTGGAAAGTGGTTAAGGGCGTGAACTCACACACTTATGTCACTTGTGTGTTTCAGATGTTGGACGTCTCTCTGATGCTTTGACTTGTATTTTCATATATTTACAGTGGATATTTATTATCTTAAATTACGTTTCAATTGATTATATCAATAGAACCGTAATGATTTCTCCCTTATTTACTATCAGTGATTAATTACTCTCTAAAGCGCTGCTAACATTGCATTAGCAAAGTGAATATTAGTTCAATATGAACATTTAATTCATCAATTAGCTGATCAAAATGAGCCGATATGAGCCTTAAACTGGAAGTTAAGCTTCTTAGATACAGGGACTTTTTAAACCACGCTCACTCTTTCACCCCCCCCCACTCCCTCCTTCTGTTTTCCCCTCCATTCATTTCCATTTACATCAGGTCATTCACACCCAGCAGCCTCCAGCAGCACATTGATTCCCTCTGTGCTGGCCTGGCTCAGACCACCAGGTCCACCCCCCCCACCCAGACAAACAACCCTCTCCCTGGGCTCCATGCACATGGCTTTTATGAAGCATTGAAGCCGCCCTTCTTTTCATGCCGAGGACCCCCCCCCCACTCAATTTCAAAATACAGATTAAAGACAAAGTCATGCGCTGCATATCAATCGGGGTTTTTAAGCCTCGCTTTTCAGAGGTCTGAAGAAGAGACTATTTTATTTTTTTCCTTTCCCTCAGCATAGCGACTTTTTCTTTTTTTTTTTTAAATCTTTATTTGTGAGGTCACAGCTTGAATTAATCATAGTGTTTTGACATAGGAGCGCCATTGTGCCTGCTGCCAGACTCGGCTCGCTGTAAGCTGATTAGCCAGGAGCAGTTTCACTCAACTTCGAGAAATGTTTTGGAAACTTGTGTTTTACTGCAGCGGGTTCCTGCCCCCCCCCCCCCGAGGGTGCCGAGCTGAGAAATGACCAACTTAGTTTTTATGTTTGTATTATTCTTATGTTTGGAGCTGCTTCTCTATCCTCTTGATCTGGATCTAATCGTGATGCGTTGGATGCCATCCTCTGGTCAGTTTGCCCACTTGTTGGTGAGGTGGGACGTCACATTTTAAAAACATTTACGTCATCAACAAATAGACACGCCCTTGTCCCCTGCAGGAAACTACCAGCTGTCCCCGACCGTCAACATGCCACAGAGCGACACTGTGATCATCGAGGACGACCGGCCGCCGCTCCTCCCGCCTCACCTCTCCGACCAGTCGTCCTCCAGCTCCCACGACGACGTGGGCTTCGCCGCTGACACCACGCCCCCGTGGGCCAAAGCCCCGCCCGCTCAGAGTGACAGGTGGGTGGAGCCCGAAGCGTTGTGGCTCCACATTTGACGCGGCGCTGTGTTCCGGCCTCTCAGGCTGATGGAGAGAACGCTGCTAACGAGGAACTGTCTTGATTCCTGTCGTGTGTGTCATACTCTGTATATAAATATATATTCAGATGGATGGCACGCTTCCTCCCCCTGCACCAAGATGAAGCTGCTGCTGATTGTTGTTTTAATCTTGCTCCATCCTTTTGTCACTCCCTCGCTCTCCACACTTCCTTTTTCTTTACTTTACAAATCTCTCCTTTCTGTGCTCTCACCCTTGTTAACTGTCTCCCGACTCACTTTCTTCTCTTTTACTCTCTGTCCTCCTTTCTTTGTAGCCTTTGTTCGTCTCACTTCCTTTTTCTCATTGCCCCAATTCTCCCTTCTCTCTCTTTCCTCCACTTCTCATCTCTCATAATCCTTTTGTAGATTTTCCTCCATCTCTTGTTCATCCCCTTCTTTTCCTACAGTTTCAAAGACATTAGGTTATTTGAACTTCTTTCACTTCATTTTATCCGCATTTCACTCTTTCCTACAAATGCCACTTTACAAACTCTCTCTCTCTCTTTTTTCACCCTGTTCTCTTCATATTTAATGTCTCATATTAATACAGAAGCTTCAGAATATTCAGTTTTTTAAAGGTTTATTTATTTGAATATAGTCCATCGGTCATTGTGCTTCCTGTTGGTGACGTTTTCATTTCCTTGTCTTTCACGCCCTCCCTCCAGCTCCGGGATTCCAGATGAAAATAATCCAGATGGTGCGTTCCAGAGGGAAGGCTTCGGCCGACAGAGCATGTCGGAGAAACGCACGAAACAGTTCGGAGACGCCGGGCAGCTGGACATCATCAAAACACGCAAGTCCAAAAGCATGGATCTAGGTACAACGTTGTCTCCACTCTGTCAAAAGCAGATGTTCAATGTTTTCATATCCCTGATTCTCTAAAAGTCACTGTGAGAGATCTCGAAATAGTTTTTTGGATCCATCACTGTCTCAATTCACGATTTCATCCGTAAAGTTTTTACTGTCCACGTAGACGCTCAGATCTCATTAGCTTCTGTAAAGTCTGTGGGACCTTCAGGAATCAGCTCTCACGTAACCGCCGGCTCATTCCACTGCACGCCCCCATGTTTCACCTTCTATTCAAATGTTTTCTGACGCCTCGCCTCTCCGTGTGACAACAGCCTCTCTCGCCAAAGTCGAGAACTCCGGTGTGATGATTCACCTTGAAATGGCTTCGAACAGCCGCTGATTGCTTTGGCTGCCACTGTCTCTCTCTGCTCGCGCTCTATAATCATATCTAATCTTCCAGACCCGATTGCCGCTCTGTGCCGTGTTGATATCAACAAGTCTTGATTGCTATCCTCCAACCCCTCTCTCCACCGCCACCCCCGCACCCCCCTCCTCTCCACCTCCCCGTCTCGCATGGCGTCCGATCCTAATTGAGACGAAGCCGCTTTGTCATGTGTTTGCAGCGCGACCTGGATGTTGCATGCGGAATGTCGAGAGCACTAACTGAGCCCCACATGTTTGTACCCCTCCCCTCTTTTATCCTCCTCCCCCCCTTCCTTTAACAGTAGCAGACGAGATTAACCTCACCCCTCGTCCTGAGATCGACGCAGGTAAGGACCGGTGCTCTGACAGAAAGGAAACACAAAACGTAACTCCGCCTCCATCTCCATCACTTCCTGTTCTCAGAGTGAATTTCTGAAGTCGGGGCCACGTGTTCAAAGATCCAACTCGTTTAGCATCACACATGTCTCAAAGCTAGGATGGTAAATTCTATGATGCACATTTCCATAGCCTCCTCCATGTTACTGGATGGGACCCAACTGAAAAGGCATCAGAGTTTTCTGTCCCTTTGGTTGGGTCCCCTCACACTGATGTGCGCTCCAGTCTTGGGCTTTCTGGTGCTTTGCTGGTGAGTATGCTTCTGAGTGAATTAGTGCTGTGGAAATGTGCATTACATAGATTTACTGAAGTGGCAGGTACTGTAAACATGGCGGAGCTTGACATGTTTGTTACTCAGGCAAAAATTTACATTGCAGTTACCTCTCCCTGTGACAGGTGGCAGCGTATCCGTCAAATTCGTTTTAGCTTAATTAAATCTTAATTTAAAACCGATAAAAAAAAAAATAAAATAAAAAAAATAAAAACAGCTTCGGCGTATTTCCCATCAGCACTTACGCCCCTCTGACCGAGTCCCAACACGCCGTCATCAGAGCTACCTTTACCCTCCGTCCACGTATCTCTAATTACCTCTCTGTTCGCTGGACTCAGGACTGAGACGTATTTATATCACATACGCATAATAAAACCTTTTATGAGGAGTTTCTAACTGCAGTGGTGAAGCAGAGCTTTGTGCCAGGAACTACAAATGAACCCCAGCCCGCGGCTCGGTCGAGCCGATCGATTCATAACCGGTGACACAAATAGTACAGGAGCAGCAGCGACAGCCTCTAAATTGCACGTATTGATCTAAAAATATAAATTCAGTGGAGAACTTGCAGATTATGTTTCGGGAGGGTTATCCGCCGCTCCGCTCTTTATGCATCGGCGTAGTGCTCGGTGCTTCGCTCACTCTTGACAAGGCAAATTTGTCAGACTGCGAAGCGAGAACTTGCAGCTCCCGCCGCAGTCTGAGGTCGCTGCCGAACAGGACCGTGAAAGCAGTCGGGTGACTACAGATTTGATTTTCTCCTTTTTGCCTCAGATGCGGCCGTAGCACTAATTGTTTTTGTGTGTGTGTGTGTGTGTGGAGGGAGAGTCGAGAAAGCAGTCTGTCCTTGGGTTAGGCAGCGAGCTGACAGCGAGCCATCCGTCATTGTCAGGCCCCTGTGTGTTTTCGCTGTCGCCTCGGCTGAGCAGAGGGCCTGCCTCTGAAATCAGTGACTGGGACAAAAGGACAGATCCAGTTGAAGGAAGACGCGAAGATGAAGAAAGAGAGATGAGATAGAAAGTCTCTTTGGGCAGTTTATTGAAACTTGAAGGTGCAGCTTTGAACTGTTGCTCAATAATGAAGTGTGAAGACAGAGAGAGAGCGAGAGAGAGAGGATCGAAATTTGGGGTTGTAGAAAATCAGAAAAACATTCTCGGGTCAATATTTGAAAACTTTCTTTGAAAACATTTTAACACTGGCTGATAAATCATCTCAAAGTTCCCATGTTAAGGTAAAAAAACCTTCTTTTAAAGTTTCATCTTTGATGAGAAGGGGTGGTGCAGCCGTCACGTATTCAGCTACACAACCCCAAAGAGAAAATGTCAAAGCCTCACACTCTCGGAGCCTGAACCCACAAATAGTCATCATGTTTTTGAAACTGATTCATTAAGTGTTGAGCCAATGGTTTCTTTGAGTCTGATGGAGAATCGGCTGCTGCTCGGCTCCGTGTCGACCTCACTGTCTCTACCTGCTTCGTTAAACCTCCCCAGCTCCCAGCATCCGTCTTCTGTTTGTAGAATTCATGCAGGTCCCCAATTAAAGTCATTGACGGCCTTCAATGGGCTCATTAGGTGAAATGGGAATGTGCCCGTGATGTGAGAGCTCGTGTGTCTGCTGCTAATCTCAACCAAAGAAAGTTTAATCAGGCTCCATTGTCTTGTCTTAATTGCGGAGATTTGCTTGTTCATTGATTTCCTCGCTGCGTTTTCAGATTTCTTTGGTGCAGACACTGTATGAGAGTTTATTTGGTGGATGTTTGCTGTGAACTTCATGAGACGAGGACGTGTTTTAGTATAATACACATTTCTCTGTTGTTGTTTTGGGCTAATAGATTTCCCCGTTTGTTTATTTTTACTCGTCGGGCCCCTGGTCTCACTTGACCGATTTGTTAAAATAATTTGTTCTCTCCGGTAAGTGCAAATAATCCATGGTCCATTTACCGAAGCCAAAACACAGGCAGTCCCCCTGAAACTGAAGACTGAGACAGCTCTGAGACATGGGAGGACGGGGACGCTCGTCTCCTGATCCGTGATTGGCTGAGAGCTTTATTGACACAGGCCTTTGCCACATGTTGGACACGTCGGTGACGGAGGACAATGCTGGACTGTTGCCTGAAGCTGCGAACCTGTCAAGTTCACACACACCGAATGCGTCTGTGTTTGAGGCGAAGAAGGAAAATATTCAACAGAATTCATGATTTTATTTTCTAAATTCTACATAGAGATGACAATAATCAGCGAGGTCTAATTCCGTGTGAGTGAATGGATGATTTGGCTGCGGTGTCAGCGCCAATCTGACCTGTCTGTGTTCCAGCTGCTGCACGGCTCCTCTGTATTTGTCAGTGTAAACTACAGTGGAAGCTTTGTAGGATCATGTTTATCTGCAGATGGAGCGTAGCGTCCACTCTGTCCAAACACGTCGGCAGAGATTATTCACAACTCACCCGCCAGTTGATGAAAAAAAAAAACACCCAAAAAAACCCATTTAGCTCGTTGTCAAATTCCCTGCACATCAAATGAAGCATATTTTATCTCAAAGTAGCGGTTTCTTCCAAATTTCCTCCGCACACTCTCGCAGACCTCTCTGAACCGAAGGTCATTTGACTCTCATGTATAATAAGAACATTAACCACCGGCTGTCAGATCCCCAACACTGTGTAAATCAGCCTTCTTTTTTTTTTCTGCTGACGGCCGCTGGAGTGTGACTGGAGTGAAAGGCGCAGGGCTAAGCCTTTAGATGAAGTGGGTGTGCGGCGTGAAAAGCCATCAGCCCGACTCTCAGCGAGACGCTAAGGGGAGCGGACAGGCTGATGAGAATGAATGGGAGGCAGCCACTTGTTCCCTGTGCATGTTTTCCATTTTTGTTCTCTTTCTGTCGGCTTTGCAAAAGAAAACTTTTCCAAACGTTCCATTTGAGAATTCTCCGCGGCTCTTTCTATCTTCGCCTGCTCCTGCTCCAGCAGCTCTGACGTGACGCCACCCCGGGAGATTAAGACTCTTCCCCTCACCTCCGCACCTCCTCACCTTATCTCCCTACATTTATTATCCAGCGCTCACATTCTCAGCATCACGTCATAGAGGAGGAAGAATTAGCCCGGCGCCACCAGACAAACGGCCTTAGTTTAATTAAACTGTCATGTTTCTCAGAGCCACGTCTCGTCGTCGGGGAAATGTGTCGTCATTCAAGAGCTGCACATAAATACACACAATCGATCGGCTTCGTTCACAATAAACAAACCGTGTCCAGGTTAGAATGTGTTCTGCTGCCGGCACACTTCCTTATTGTCCTCTGAGACGAGGCCGATTCCTGTAGAGCAGATGAGTCCGTCCTGTTTGGACAGGCCAGTGTTCGTCATTAGCTTTTTGCTCCAATCGATTGATCGGTGTTTCTTGGAGGGGATGATTGGGACTATTGGATTATGCAAAAACTCCTGGGATTTGTTTCTTTGATGAAGGCCAAGAAGGAAGTTGTTCTTTTTGGCGCGTTATTGCTGTTATACGTGGATCTTGATGAAAGCAGCCAGGCTTATGAAGGAGGCTGATGTGTGAGCCACTTGATAGAATTTAAGGGGACTCTGAGAGGAGCGATTTTCTTCTCGCTGAATCATTAAATAAACAGGGTGCGTCCTGACAAGGAGAAGCAGGGTGTCGTTGTCTGTGTTGTCGTGGCAGAGAGTCGTTAAAAACCCGAGTGGGCTGAACAGAAGCGGGCGCAGCCTGACGTTCACCTCGAGGGTCGA
The DNA here is from genome assembly GCA_016785235.1 of Pseudorhombus dupliciocellatus. NCBI lineage: Eukaryota > Metazoa > Chordata > Actinopteri > Pleuronectiformes > Paralichthyidae > Pseudorhombus > Pseudorhombus dupliciocellatus. The sequence continues at coordinate 1,744,961 of JAFBJW010009051.1, read as the reverse complement.
GGGTTTGGGCTGAGAGCGTAAACAAAGTGACTCAACAGAGCTGCAGCTACGTGAAATGAGAGGTCACGCTCGGCTCTTCCCGTTCAATCAACAGGAAGTGGCTTCTTGCGAAATAAGAAATAAGAGAAATACGTTTCTCTCGTCGTATGAAATCATTCTATCCTTGTTCTCACACCACTTCAGTCCAGCTCATGGTAGATGATGTAGCTGTAGAATAGAAATAGACTGGAGTCGGTCATTATGTCCTTTAATATATAATATTAACGCTGATTAGGTCATTAACCCTTCCATCATCATCATCATCGCCGTAGCTCTGGTAGCTGTCCGTGTCCCCGCAGCACAAACATCTGTGTCCTCCCATCAGGTTCCTCCACGAAGGACGTGGGCCCCTCGCTCGGCCTGAAGAAGTCCAGCTCTCTCGAGAGCCTGCAGACCGCCGTTGCCGAGGTAACGCTCAACGGCGACCTCCCCTTCCACAGGCCACGCCCCCGCATCATCCGGGGGCGTGGCTGCAACGAGAGCTTCAGGGCGGCCATCGACAAGTCCTACGACCGGCAGGCCCCGGCAGAGGAGGACGACGAGGGCATGGAGACGCGTAAGATATCCCCTGTTCCACTTTTACCCGGCGGTTTCACACGGGGAAGAGTCACGGGTTTGATTCCCACGTGGCCCAGGTGTCACACCTGGGCAGATGTTGGTCACTTTGAGGACTTCACTGGTTGCATTGTGATTCACTAACAGAGCAGCGATGGCTCCTAACAAGCATCGTCACGGAAACCGTGACCCTGATGTGGCGCTCTGCACCTCTGCATGGGAGTGACAGCGCTCTGACTAATGCTCCATGTCCAGGGGCTAATTTCCCCCGCCGCTTGTGGCCATGGCGTTCTGCTGACTCAGGCTGTATCCGTCTACCTGACGAGACAGACAGGAAATACATCACACGCCAGCGTGAGGCACCTTGAACGGGAGGCTGATGGATGTGCTCGTCGTCTCTCGGGGCGTAGCTGCTATATAAGGATCAAAGACAATTAAAATATATATATAGAAAGATGGACGACCCATCCCAGCATCCAGCAATGAAGCTTTAATTTCCTGGATCGGCTCAATAATAACATTCAGACAGTTTTTATGCCGTCAAATTATCGATGCCATAGCTTAGAGAGTTAGAAAACTGCCGAGAGGGTTTGTGTTCCTGATGAGTTTGGTTTCAGTTAGTTTCATCCAATTAGTCCTGATCCACAGATGGATGAAGCAGAGGCTCTAGTCTTATATTTATGTTCCTTTACGTTAGAAAACCATAAAGTGGGTAAAACGAGATTCTTTTGACACTCTGGAGACATGATTGCACATTTAGGAGATCTATGGATTTTCTCTATTTTCCTCTCATCCGTTCCCACGTGTGTCCCAGGGCTGAAAAAGTGACTCGTCGGCCTGTTTGTTTGTTCCGTTGCCTCTCTGCAGTGGAGGAGGACACGGAGGAGAGCTCGCGCTCCGGGAGAGACTCCGTGTCCACGATGGCCGACCAGACGCCGCTGACGGGCCAGGAGAAGCCCCTGGTCAACGGAACGAGCCGCACCAAAGAGGAGAAGAAGAAGGACAAAGAGAAAGGAGGGAAGGAGAAGAAGAAGCAGGAGGGAGGGAAGGAGAAAGACAGAGGAGAAAAAGGAGACAAGGGAAAAGCCAAGAAGGGCATGCTGAAGGGACTCGGGGACATGTTCAGGTGAGACACTCCGTCTTCCGTCCAATCAGCTTCTAACACAGCGTGTGGACCGAGCTGCTCATTAAAAATACATAGCTCAATTAAATTTAAAATTTACAGATGTTTATTTGACGCCAAGATGAAATGTTTGCACTCAGAACTTTTCCTGATTGTCCAAGACTTAAATACACAGCCCACCTGCAACTGTCTGAGACTGTGTACGTCTGCAGTGTACACAACGTGTGTGTGTGTGTGTGTGTGTGTGTCACTGAGTCAGAGCCCAGGGGGAGACTGACCTGAGTTCACTGAGTCAGACCTTTAACAAGAACCCTAACGGACACACATCGGATGTCAGGGACGAGGAAGTTTTACATCCTCTTGTATGTCTTTATGAAATTACTCGTATATATTACCCTATTACTATCAAAAACACACACACACACACCTGCTGCCGTTACCCTCCTCGCGCTGCCTCCCCCTCTCCGCCTCCCTGATGATAATGATTGGTGTTCATTGCTGTAACATCAGTGTTATGGGGCTGTGATTGGCTCAATATTGGCCGCATCAGATCTGCTCCATTAAAACTCTGTGACTGCCTGTTTGATCGACGCCCAGTGCTTCACGGGCCCGCACCGGAGTCATGATGTGAGGTACATCCTGCCTATCTGTGCGTCCAGGCTGCATCGCAACTTTAAAGAATAATCCACAAAACAGCTCAACAAGACAATGGAGGTGGTTATAGATCTGTCTAGCGTCAGGTAGACCACGAAGCTGCATACAGGACTGAGCGCTGAAAAGTTACCAGAACTCACATTTCTCCCGTTTCTCTCATGTTGGTGTCGATGATGAAATGACCTGAAATCACGTGTGTTGGCCCCAAACTGCAAAGATGGAGGTGTTGCGAGTCAAGTCGCTCGACCAAGCTCAAGTTTGTTCCTCTGAGTGACGGTACAGCATGAGAGGAGCTCCCCATGAGTGTGTGTGTGTGTGTTTGATTTGTGTTTACATGTAGGAGGATCAGAAGTGGGAGGCCAGCAGAAGTCAGAGAACTATCTGTGTGTGTGTGTGTGAGATCAGCAGAGCCTCCACAGCCTGACCCTCTCATGTCTCGAAGGCCTCACACTCAGTCCCAATCAAAGCCTCATTACCATCAACCCCTGCCAACCCGACAGCCTGCCAACTCTCCACCCCCCCCCCCCCCCCCCCCCCCCCCCCCCCCCCCCCCCCCCCCCCCCCCCTCTCTCTCTGTCTCTGATCATCGCTTGGACTCAGAAGCAACACCCAGTCTGTTAGCTTGGCATCTGCAAAAATGTGTCCCTGCCCAGAAATTCGAGGCCTGCTCTAATTCTGCAGTGGTTTCAGTGTGTGTGTGTGTGTGTGTGTGTGTGTGAGACCGCCACAATGAACAATGAAGAAGCCTCAACTCAGAAAAGACTCTGGCTGTGACAGGCTTCATGACGTCTCTCACTGAGGACGTGTCTCGTGGTCACCGTGCTGGAAAAACTGTAGACTTCCTTGATGAGGGACGACTCGGCGGAGAGATGATAAATCCAGCTCGGTGTCGTGATTTCAAATGTTAGATGAAGGTGGGACCAGGATCCCAGCATCAATCACAGGCCTCGCTGACATTTTCAGCAGTGCCAGCGAGGGGGGGGGGGGGGTGGGGGCTGTGGCAGGGGGGGGGGGGGGGGGGGGGGGGGGGGGGGGGACGCACCTCCACAACTCGTCTGGATCTGCGGTGACACGCAGGTGGTCAGTGGAAGCGAGTGAGCTGAATCCTTGACATTTTCAAGCTCGTCTTTCCGAACCACAGAAACACGTCGAAGCTGGTTTCATCAATGGCGACGGGCTCGTGAGACGGGGCGGACCCGAGCGTCCCCGGAGTCAGACTCCTCTTCAAAGTTTTCCTATTCAGTCATAAATCATGGCGTGTGTGTGTGTGTCTTTTTTCTGGGGCTGTTAATGAGAGTTAGTGGCGTGGAGAGAGAAAGTGTCAACCATCTCTTGTGGTGATAAATGGCTCCTGCTCTTAGCATTAACAGAAAGCCGTCAGTCTTTCAGACGACCGCAGTTAAATTAATCAGGTAATGGACCTTAGTCTCCGCCCCCCGAGACACACACACACACACACACACACACACACACCCCTGTTTCTTCTTCTGCTCTTCTATCTCTTGGTTTGTCTCAGTTTGCCTTTTACCCTCCACACATCCATCTTGGATTCTCCCATTAAATATATTGTTTACCTGGTTTGGAAAAAGCCAGCTTGAGACTTAGTTACATGTTTTTGTGAGCGCCGCACATGGCGTTAAACCAAAGACCAGACGTTCAGGCTCCAGGCGCCATCTCTGTGTGTGTGTGTGTTACTAATCATGCCAAAGTGATGCCAGACATGTTCTGCTGCAGGGTCTGATGCTGTCGTGTTTGGGCCTCAGTCCATCGGACACCAAGATGCTGCTCGCTGGCGTAAAATGATCCTTTCTCACGTATCTGCTGCGTTCTCACCTGCGTTCACTCATTATCTGGACAGAGACAAGACTCATTGAGCTCAACATGTAGGATTCTCTCACTTTTCCATCCATTCATGGTTTTTTTCCTCCTCTCCTCTTTTTGCCATGCAGCGATGTTGTCGTCTCTCTCTGTGTTTCACACACTCCTACACATGGGCACCACTGGCTTCTGTTCTTATTTTTCCTCTGTGTGTCTCTGCCATTGATTTACTTTATTTTCTCAGTCTCTTTCTTCTCTCTGGTTTCCCACACACACACACACACACACACGCCTCTCATCTCAACAGGTTTTTCTCTCTGATTCATATCGAGTCAATTCACTTAAATTCGTAAACACAGTTAAATCCCTGTGTTTTAACTCTTTGGTTTCCTTTGGATTATGAAACCTCTTCCCCCACACACACACACACACACACACACACACACACACACATCTTACACTGGTCTTTCTTTTCTTCAGCGTAGTTAAGTTTGTGGTTTTAATGTTTCATTCATTGAGTTTCTCTTGCGTGTTCATTCTCATGTTCCCTGTCTGTGGCATTGACACACACACGCACGCGTACGTTGTCTCTTTAGAAGTCATAGATATTCTCCGCAGACCAATTTCCTCATGAATAATCATGGCGCTTTATTGTGGAGGCGAGCGCGGTGCCAAAGTCATTTCTCCGACAGGCTGCAGCTTTATACTGAGTCAATCAAGCTGAAATATCTCTGCAATGGCTCCTCTTTCGCTCAGAGTCACTCCCTCCCTATGAATATAATTACTGCGCTGGGCCAGGGCCACCCCCCCCCCCCAACTCCAAGCGAACTGAATGGGGTTTGAACTCCCGAGGCCTACTTTTCTGATTGGTTCATTTGGGGGCTCGATTGAGTGTGAGCGACCTGCCGCTCGCCTGTGTGGAAGTTTTCGGATGGAGTTTCTGAGTGTTGAAGGAGAAGTGTCTTTAAACCCTGGCGTTCCTCCTGAAGGAGAGCATATATATCAACAGGGGGAGTAAGCAACAGCCTGAAATAACAACAATGTGGGTTAGTTCTCGTAGTCTCATACATTTACTGGACGGGACTTGACTGTTCGCGTTCTCGTGTTGCAGGTTCGGGAAGCACAGAAAAGACGAGCGTCCGGGGGAGAAGCTGGACCGTAAAGGCTCCAGCAAGTGGAGGTCAGAGGAGACGCAGGTTTCTGAGGAGGAGACGCTGAAGATGAGGATGGAGCAGGAGAGGTAAGAGTCATGACCTCGCGGCCACGCTCAGACACGGCAGTCAAAAACGTTTCGGTTCGCCATGAATTCTGTTGTTTATCTTTTATATATCAGGTTTGATCGTCTAACACTCCCAACATTTGTACACGACACCAGTGAAGAGGGGTTTTCTGGGGAGGGGGAAGAAGTTGACGCAGTTTTCGGCTCGATGCCTGAAACCAAAGCGCGCCGGTCTCCCTCTCTCTCGGCACACCTCTGTCTCGCTCTCTTACCCAAACTAAATGTCAGGTGGGCACCGTGCCACTTTTTTTGTGGCTGCGGTTTGTAAATGCCAAGGCCATTACGGCCCTGCCAGCTAATTAATTCCCTTGCTCTCTGTGTAGGGGCAGGAGTCATTACTCCCCTCAGTTGCTCGTTATGAAATTTGGTTTGTAATTCTTTCTTTACGCCTGCAGAGCAGATAGTCCGGTAATAAGATAATGGCCGAGTCTTTATTTTTAATTGGCATAAGGTTATCGCAAATGCCACGTCAGACGATTCGGTTGTTACGCCGGATATCGTTAAAAGTTCAGAACAGTCGCTTTGTATGTTAATCAAGTCCGTGGCTTCGCCGCTGTTTCCGGACCTTGAATGTTAAAGTCGCTTTTTTGGGGTTTTTTTTCCACATGATGGAGATTCACCCACAGGAACCCCAAATACTTTAATTCAAACATGAATAACGCACGTTTCAGTGTTTACGTCCTGAATTGTAATTATGTTCAGTCTTTCAGTGAGTAAATTATTCTACATAATGAGTACGTTATTGCCTTAGTATTTAATATGGAGGCTGTGTCTTTACAAGCTGAAGCTACTCTGGTCTTTAAACCAATTTCTGTGCCTCCGAGATTTATCCTTGGGACAGGGCGCCTGCAAGAACTGGGTCAGTCACTTTGTGCGTTGATTTGTTCTCCTGTTTGTTGGCATGCAATAGTTTTGTCGTGAAGAGCTCAGGGAGGAGGGAGCGGGAGCTCAGGGAAATCATCCAAAATAGTGGCTGACAAACCCGAACTAGCTAAATGCAGGTAGGCATCCACGGAGCGGGAGCCGTCCTGGGAGGGTCCGACAGCAGCTCTCAAGTCGATGCATCAATTATTTTGCTCAGTGTCGGGTCTTTGACTCACTCCATCCAGCCGTGCCCCCCCCCCCTCCCAAAGCACCGCCTGTCGTTCGGATTTTAACCATCCGCTGAAATAACGCCGATATTGACGGGATGATCCCGCTGAGGACGGGGAAGTCTGTGGCTCCTCCGCCTTTAAACAACAATCTAGTTAGTTGTGTTTCGCCAGGCTGCTCCCCCCCCAAGGTTCAGCCGCGAGGCTCTGGCACCTCGCTGCAGTGCACCTATTGATTGGTCTCTGCCAAAGGCTGTGGTTAATCCAGCTGTGATTGACTAGATGGAAAGCAGGTTTAAATCTCCGCTCCCTGTGGATTTCAACCCTCAGCTATTCAAGCAAAGCTAGACAGACAGTATGGGGAGGTTTACAGGGGATTCTCTATGCTAATTCAAAGAGGAGAACAACGTGCACAGACTGTATGGAGACACGTTCATATCGTCCATGTGAAGCACTGGTTCCAGTAGTTTTTCCCCTGGTCTGAGTCCACAAGTGTGTCCGAGCAGATGGAAAAATATCTGTTCGATTCAGTGTGGAGCCGCAGCACTTGGACCAGGGGACAATGGACCCGGTTATAGAATCCTCCAAGAGGCTTCTTCAGTTCTGTCTTTAGTCGTTTAAACTCTTCGGGCCATTGATTTCCGTTTGTTCGTTAGCCGTCATTGAAACAACAGTCATTAGTCGTGAAGTCAACGGGGGCCGAGGACAGTCGTTGAATCTCCCACATGAGGAAAAGTGTTGTTGAAGAGCAGTATTGTAAAGGTTGAGGAACGTTGTTGTCAGATATTCTGGGACAACAGATCCCATATTTTGGATGCAGAGAACAAGTGGCTTGAAAGAGGAGGCTGACTCCGATCTGTCACCTACAATGCTGCCCTTTCATCCGGTGCCAGGAGATATACGGTCCCTTCACACTCGGCCTCATATGACTCCTAAAAGTCCCACGTCAACAAGGTTCCTCTGTGTCTTTGGCTCGTGTATTAGCCGTCCTCAGAGTCTCTGGAGTCACTTTAGGCCAAGTCACATCAATGGATCCTGGATAATGGACCCAGAGAGTTCCCAAACCTGGACGTCGGCGAGCACCACACAGTGATGTCACCACACACTGAGTGCAGTGTGTAGATCCAGTTTGTGCTTTAAGGGGCAGTCATACGGCAGAACGGTTAAAAGTCCAATCGATAGAGCCGCCGGCGTTCTGCACAGTCATCGGGTCGTTTGTCCGAGTGAACTTCCCTCGACCTGGACGCTCCCTCGGCATCAGTTTGTCTGACGCCAAATTTATTTCCGCGTTTATTCATCGTCTTTGCGCCACAGAGAAAAACCACTTTCTCGTCTTTTAAAAGTCCTGCAGTCTCCAGCTTGAAGGACGTCTTTCAAAACACGCTCAAGTCGATTCACTGACCCACAAAAGAGTTCTGTGTGTTATCAATCCTGAAAAAGATTTTCCGTCTTATCCTGCCGGACCTTCTTCCTTCGTGCACTTCCTGCCTTTCTCCGCGCTCCGTCACTTCTGTCAGTGCTCTGGCTCAGAGGAAGGTTTATTACACACTGGGTACAATCGCACATAATGGACCATTGTACTGGCTCCATGTGTTAGAAAGGTCACTCGCCCAAACACCTTTTTTTAAACTCCAATGTGCCATCCTGCCGTTTCTACACTCCTTTATCTGCGCTCCCTGCTTCTTCTGCTGTGCTCTTTCTTTTGTCTCTCTTACCCGTCACGCTGAGAGTGTTTTCATCTCTCATCAAGGTTTTTTCCCTGCACAAATATTTTGGCACGGAGGGCAGTGATTAGGCCAAGTGTGATTTTCCTTCCTGTCCCGTTTCAATCAGCGTAAATTGTCTTAGTGCAGCTTTTTCGGGCCGCGGGGCAAAATCCCGTCTGAAAGGAAAATTCGACCGAACATCGTCAGGAATGGAAAAGCTCTCTTGCTGGGTGGCATCTGGATTCACACCAGTTACCTTGAATTATTTTCTGATGTCAAATCCGCTGAATGTGTTTCGGCTGTGGTTGCTGCTCAGAGCAGGAGGCGGCGTTTACTGTAACAAGCTGCCTGACAGTGACGCTGAAAATGTCTCAATTTCAAGCAAAATTTGACTCATTTTTAAAGCTGTGCATTAAATTAATTGGATTATTTGAATCTGTCTGTTTTGCTAAATTATCTTTGTACTTCACTTTGTTGGTGGAGTTTATGTCCTTGAGGCAAAGGCGCTTCTTTTTCATCGTTGGGACATTTTGTCTCCAAAAAAAATTCAATAAAACATATCCACAGATTATTGGATATTCTAATTATGCTGCATATATTGTGTTGTAGTCTTCCACACTCAGATATCATTGCTTACCTAATGCAACTGTGTCAAGCTGCATCCTCCCTCACTCAGACACCGTCCCCGTTGACTTGTCCGCTGCCTGGTCATGGGAAGGGGCTGCACACAGAAGGTCGTGCTCTGGATTGGTATGTCTGGCCTTATCTTATCAGCCACTGTGCTTGTGTATACAGTCAGTAGCTGCTGCTTTCTCTGAAGGAAAACGCTGTTTTCCCCCCTCTGGCTCTAAAGATAGATTCCTCAAGGGCCCCACTTCCTTCTGCACCATTAGATAATTGCCTTGGCTACAAATAGTGCCGACGCAGTGTGCAGATCCACGGCGTCCACGTGACGTGAGCCAAGTTGTTGGAGTAAGTTTGCGATTTTTGCTGAAAACAATGTCCCTCCCTGTTCAGCGTGGACGGGGAGCCGCCAGCCATCAAGTTCCTCACCAGACGCGTTGAGATGTTTCATCCATTTATTATTCACACTTCCCACCGAAGGGGAGCCGTCCCTATCGGACGTATTGTTTCATTATGCACAGCATGCACATTTTCTGGAGGAAGCTTTTTCCGATCTCAGCCTGCTGAGTGTTCTGTGAAGCTGCACCCCCTGCCTCCGCACCACCGCGGCCGTCCCATTCGCTTTCTCGCTGCCATTAAAAGGGGGCCTGGAGAAAAGAGAGCAGTATGATAATTGGTAGTTGTAAAGCTCTGATAATTGGCAAGGCAGTAATTATGGGGCTGCTCAATAGGTAGTCCCCCCCGCTGTAGAAAATGGTGTTGCCAGTTATTCACAAGATAATGGCCTAAAGAGAAAGAGTGTGTGTGTTGTAGCCGGGAGACAGAGAGCTGTCAGAGAAGGTGTGTGTGTGTGTGTGTGTGTGTGTGCGAGAAAGGAGGCCAGCTATACATTACCGGCACTCTGCGAATACAAAGTGCTTTCCTTGTTCGAGGTGTTGTGGGGGCGCGAGTCTATTATGCATTGTTTATGGTATTATTCAGCTGGGGGAAAAAAACATAAATAATAGACTCCACAGCTTCTCCCTCCTCTGTAATGGAAAGTTGAGACGGCACAATAAACAACCACTTGCAGATGTTGCTGTTGTGCGTCACAGACGTTTCGTTAACGTGGCTCTTGAGGGTTACGTCATTTAATAAAGGTGTTTTCTGGACAACAATATTCTGTAAGAAATAATCTGCCCGTACGAAAGCACACGTCACATGATGTTCGCCGGTCACGTGCTAGCAGCTAACAGCTAACAGGTTGTTGCTTAGCTGCAGATTCAACTACTGTGACCATGAGATATTCCTCGAGGTTCTGTTTGAATACCAGAGGGGACGCTGGCGAACACAAGGTGTTGGTGAGGATGTGGCTCAGAGGACACACTGGAACATTTCTAACCAGGATTCATAAAGTATTTCACTTCTGTTCGCTCAGTCCTTGAGCAGAACTTCATGCTCTGAATTCCTCTGCCTGTCCTGTGCGAGGCTTTTTCCTGCACGGCAGAATTTGAGTGATTCCTGATCATCAGTTTAGTAACTAACATTATAGAATTCTATACGTCAAAAAAGAAACCTACCTCACGGTTTAATAACTTCATTAGTCATACTAATAGGAGGTTTTCTGGGCTGATTTAGGGTTACCAGAAGAAAGCGTCTTTGATGTGGTCATGTGTTTCACTGCCCTTGATCCATAAATGCAGCACTAACCCAGATCCGCACACGACTGTATGAAGTGTGGCTGAATATCAGATTCTCAGAACATCTGTAGCGTCGACATGCTCCTTCATCTCCGTCTCCGTCTCCAGGATCCAGGCCAAGACGAGGGAGCTGAGGGAGCGACAGGCCCGGGAACGCGACTACGCCGAGATTTTGGACATCAGTCGCACGCCGGAGCGGTCGTCCGAGGAGGAGCACCCGTACGCCGGAATCAACGCCCTGAACAGCTCGGTGGACAGCGGCCACAGCCGACCCCACAGCCCCCGAGACGATTACCCGCACATCCACGCGCACCACCAGCACCAGCACTCAGATTCCCTCTACACTCAAGTCAGCAAGGCCCGCGCCGACCGGCCTCCGTCTGCGGACAGGTAGGCGTGGCTTCCTGTTAGTCTCCCGGCCTGGGTCATTTTATTCCTTGAATTCATGATGACGAGCTGCCGGTCGTGGCCCGGCGACCATTTTCCCTCCAATTCAGAAGCGCAACCCTGCCCCTGTATTTTCCGTGAAAAGGTGAAAAGGTTCTTTCTCGGGGCTTTATTCCCCCTCGCCTTCCCGGCCCTCGTAACTCTGAGGCAGCTTTATTGCCTGGAGACGGCGGCTGGCTATCACACCTAGAGGAGAAAATAATCACAGCAACAGAAGGCAGGTGGTAAATGTCAGCTCGCCGCCTGCCGCACACAATGCGGCGTTCTCTCGGCCCCCCCGCCCAGGGGGGGGCGGGGGGGGGGGGGGGGGGGGGGATTCCTCTGGGGAGGGTGTGAGTGAATGGAAACCTTTGAATATCCGTCTCTCTCTCTCTGTCTCCCTTGACCTTTCCACCTGTCTTTCTCTCCCTTGTTGATTCCACCTTGTTGCTGCCTGTTTCGTTGCCCCACCCCCCCCGACTCAGAGCCACAATTAAGAGCTGCCAGTCATTTTAAAACATAGAGACCCCCCCCCCTCCACCTTCCCTTGAGTTTTAGATTCAGCATCCGAGCAGCGTTTAAAGCAGAGTCCACCGCAGCGGCCAAAGAAAAACAGCCCCAGTCGGCTTTAATCCTGCATCTTGTCGGCGGCAGCAGCAGTTGTCAGCGCTGCAGGTCTGCTCCCCGGTCCGTCCTCGATCAATGCACAGATTCAAGGCCCTGTGATGGATTTGGGGAAACTCGGCCTGCGGTGTCGCAGGAGCTCAGGCAGAGGCGGGCGGGCGCATCCGCAGCCGAATCAATGGCCTTGTCTTGGTTTGCACGCATCCCCAGATGGCCCCGGCAGACTGCGGGCACTTCAGCACTGTTGCAGCTCATATTGATTCATAATTCATCGAGCCGCTGTTGTCACAGCGTCAGTTTTTTTTTCCCTCCTTCGTAAATCCCTGATGTGGCTCTATGTTGAGGAATGCAGATGCAGAACAGAAGATAATGTTCCAGCACCACAGACACAGGGTCTCATTTAATTAGGTGGGGGAAAATGCTCATGATTTAGAATCTAATCATCGTCTTATTAAAGATTAGAGCTTTTTTCTCTCAACCAGCACATAAGCAATTTAATGTTTTTCTCCCTCGGCCTCCTGGGAGATTGTTTTTAGCCGTGTTCCTCTTTGGAGTGAACCGGATTTGCAAAGAAAGCTTTTCCCACAACAACAACAACTGGCTAATGGATTAGAAATGATTCAATAGGCTGTTTGGTTAAGTTTTAATCCTGCTCAAGTTTACAGCTCTGTATGTGATGTCGGGATGTTTGGATCGCAGCGGTGGAGCTCCTCAGAGATTGTATGTCGATGCCCCCGTCCTAAGAAAAATATACCTCCTGAGAGAACCAGGAAGTGCGTTTCCTGCGTCCTGCCTGCCCTCCCTCGCTGAACAGGAAGTGAATTAGACCCCACCATGCCAAGACAAGGGGGGGGGTGGTAGACTCTCCCGGCGGCAGCAGTGTTTGTTATGATAGGACTCCGATGGCAGCGTGAAGTGATACCAGAGCTTAGACTGTGGAGATTTGATCAAAGCAACAACATGTCCATAGAAACTGAGAGTGAAGGAAAATGTTATTTTTTCCCCAACACTAACACTCGGCTTTTAAAACGGCAGCAAAACGTAGACGGCTCTGGGAGCTTGTCTTAGCTGTGACGTGTCGCAGTGGATAAGATGTAAATCATTGTTATTATTAAGAAAAAAATGCGACTCAGTCGAGAATGGACCAGACACGTCCACACAAGATTGTGGAGTCAGAAATTAGATTTGGGTCATTCCGGTGAGAAACATGATTTTATATTTTGGACTCATTAAAATTGATTGTAACGCCGTGAAGTTTGTAATCAAGTTAGTAACAAATGAAGCGTCGATAAACATGGAAATTCAACCTGGCTCCTGAACCACCACCTCCAACACGTTTGGTGCTCTTAGATCATTTCAATCAAATCAATCCTCCTCCTGAATGTGATTCGGCTGCAGGCTGGATGTGCCTGGTTCATGTCTGTTGTTAAAGTGGCGTGCACTCGTGTGTGAACCTCTCCAGTGTTTCACGCCCATTTCATGACTCAAATCAACCGTGCTGTGACTTTCAGAGCGTCACGGCTTTATAATCGTGTCTGTATGGTCTTGTTGTTCCTCCTGCCATGTTGTGATTGTCACAAGATTATGATGCAGACTGAGCGGGTCGGAGCGGCAGCAGACAATCGCTCCATGTCTGTGCGCCACAATTAACATCTCAACCCCGTTGCTCCACGCACCTCCAACCAGAGGCTTCTCCGAATGAGGAAGCCGACCCTTGACCGCACTTTACCAGTCAAGGGAAACAAAGGAAAATCGACAACAGTTTGTTTTTAATTGCATCCTCTTCCCTTCAAACATCAGAAATTTTAATTTAACTGCAGAGTTTTTAAAAAGAAAAGACAACCAGAGCCGCCGAGCCTCAGGGAAGCGTTTCCCTTTTCCTTTAAGGAGCCAGGACGCCGACGCCGGTGTTCTACCGCTGCAACACGGTTGAAACAACAAGCGCTCTTTCTTCTCCTCTCTGCTCCGTGACATTTACTTTCTGGATTAGACGCTCTTTGTGTTCCCGCGTATTTTAACGAGACAGTCCGCTGCAAGTTGAGCGTGTTTGTGTTTTGGTTGTGTTGCTGTGCTCCTCGCTGCGTAGGTGGTGTGATGTATTATCAGGCTTTTTTCTAAGTGGCTCTGTTTTCGCTCTCGACCACGTTGCATAACCTTGCTGCGGGGACGCTGGTGGTCTCCGTCTCCCCCCCTGCCAAGCTAAATATTGTCCAGAGCTCAGTGTTTGTTATCTCCTCCAGTGTTTTCCCGTCATTACAGCTAAAATAACATTTCTCACCGAGGTCCCAGAGAGTGTAATTGTCATGTGGTAACATTTGTCCACAAGGAAATCGCCGCCGGGCCCATAAAGCCTCTTTTCCTTATTTTGGTGTTTACTGGAAATTAATTAAAGCTGAATTCAATACCAGCCCATAATGCTGAGCACTCGCAGCGCGTCGTTGAATGCCTTTAAGTGCCCTCAACAGTTTGCTGCATCACACTCCGTCCCTGTTGTGCGAGAGAGCCAAGCGAATTAGCCACCATTGTTTTTATTCCCCTCCCAGCTACGAGGCAGCAGTGGATGCTGGGAAGGCTCTGAGGGATTTGCCGTGATTTGATTCTCGGCGTTTCCCAAGGAGCCGAGGCTCTTATTGAATCGGCTCCATTACATTTCATCTCCTCCAGGGGAATAAGGGGCCTCGGAGGGAGGCGAGCGCGGTCGTGTTGTAACAAACACAGCCCGCCGATAAGGTGGCGTGTGTGCAGGCAGGCAGGCGGGCGTGTGTGTGAGAGAGAGAGAGAGCTCCACGAATAGATATTTTATTAATTTACTATTTTGCTTTGCCGTTCTGTACTGGTAGTGTTGTGTGGTACCAGTATGAGTTCATGCTTAATTCAGCCTGATCTTGATTGACACTGATTCCGTGTAAACATGCAGCTAATCCAACATTCCTGTCCGTGCATGGTCCCCTGTGGCTCCGCCCCGCCCACCCCCCACCCCCATCACATTAAAAACTAGGAGGAACGCTGTAAATGATTCTAAATACAAAATCTACAAATTAAAGCCAGGACAGTAGGTGCCAGTATTTTCCACTGAACGTTGGGATTGGCAGAATAAAATCCTCCCCCTCTCATTATCCCCCCGTAATCCACTTAACAGCAGACGGCATCCATGTTGTTTGTTTCACTCTCCTTCCCATGTTGGTGTAATCCCACACATCTGACCTTTAAGCCTTTCTCAATCTGTTTATCTCATCTGTTGTCACATTAACAGGCATCTGCCTCGTTTGATGGTTCAGCGCGACGTGTTTGTTTTTCCACGCCGCTTCGGTTCCTGTCGACATGTAAAAATCTGCCTGTGGGGAATCACTGTCCAAATTCAGCAGAGCTGCAGACAAAGATTGATTTTTTTTTTTTTTTTTTTTTAAAGAATTTGTCTTTAAAAAAAAATTCTGCTTCAAAGAGAGAAGTAGAAAGACTAAAGTCTAACGCGGAGTTGGAGGAAGTCTTTGTCTCGCTCTCACAGTTGACCGTTGTGTCTCGTCGTCCCAAAACTTTCACCATGTCAGTTGTTGTGCTTAAAACTTTCCCACAGGCAGCTTCCAGTTAAACTCGCTTAAATCGAACAAGACTTCTGCCAGAGAACCGTAAAAAAAATTCTGCTTCAAAGAGAGAAGTAGAAAGACTTAAGTCTAACGCGGAGTTGGAGGAAGTCTTTGTCTCGCTCTCACAGTTGACCGTTGTGTCTCGTCGTCCCAAAACTTTCACCATGTCAGTTGTTGTGCTTAAAACTTTCCCACAGGCAGCTTCCAGTTAAACTCGCTTAAATCGAACAAGACTTCTGCCAGAGAACCGTTAAAAATCATTTGCAGCAGCTGTGACACCTCCCCTCCATCGACATGTCACATACGGACGATGATGTGCGCGTCCTGTTTGAGTTGGGAGGTTGACAGCAAACATCTGCTTCTGTACGGTGGAGTCAGTTGTGTTCTAGAGAGAGAGAGAGAGAGAGAGAGAGAGAGAGAGAGAGAGAGAGAGAGCGCGAGGGCCTCTTCCTCTCCTCAAACCTGGATCGGGCCCAAGAGCTACAGGAGGAGCGAGGGCTGCTGGTCCCGGGGGGGGTCCTTTATGGATGTGGGAGAGGACGGCTCAGTGGGTTTTAGGGGTCGTTTGAATGTTCTCCGCTCTGGAATGGGAGCAGACGGAGAAGACTTTATTTCCTCCATGATGAACTCTCATGTCTGTTTTGGAAAATCAGCATCATTCCTCCTTTTTGGCTCTGGGGGTGTTTTCACTCTCAGCTGAGGATTTGAGTTACTGATACCCTCTCCACTGTATCATACTCATCTCCCCCCTCTTTCACAATCCCTGATACGATACATATTATACACACATAATTTATATTTACATGTTTTTACAGACGCCTGAAATGGCCAAAATAAACCTTTGGAGTTCCAAATCCTGAAGGGCTTGTTCAGTGAGATCGTTAAATAGAAGTTGCTGCTTTAAATAGCTGTGAAAACAAGGTGGTCTGGGCCCTGGTGCAACTCATGGAGGACCAATAAATCAAGTTTTACTGCAATATTCAGCAGCTCGCAGGTACAGGTGCTGAGAAATATTAGTTTGAATGTTTCCTGGTGTAAATACAGTTGGAGCTTGTTACTTGTCCAAAAAAAGCAAACATCAAGCAGAGACTAGAGGCTAAAAATATTATAAAGTAAAGGTTCAAAATTAACACGAATAGAGGAAAAGAGGTAATGATGATGTAGGATTTAGAGGAGAGTATCAGATCAGCCTGTAAACACAACTTCATTTCTTTACTTTATTCTCTTATAAACAAGGAAAGATTGTCCAAATAGCAGATAAAAATAAATGCTGATTCAGTGGTTGAAGACAAACAATGGATGTTTCCACCCAGGGAAAAGTTTATTTCCTCATTTTTACGCCTTTTTCTTCCTCTTGTTGTCGGAGCTCAGGAATCTGTGAAGCCTGTAATTAATGTCTCCTCGTTCTTCACGTGGATTATTTCTCACATTTTTTTTTTTTTTTTTACAGCAAACTCAAACAAAACAAAGCTCGAGACGTCAGAGGACACAGCGTGTTGGCGTCAAACTGGCTCCCATGATAATATAATATTAGATCAAACGGGATATTTTCAGACACTTTAAAGGTCAAATCAGCTGTTGAATTATTCAGCCCTCTTCAGAAGATAATTATCGAACTGAAGATTCATCATCACAGGAAAATATAAACTAAACTGTCCCTTGAGTACATTACTGACGTCTTGATATTTAATCTGATATTAAGTCTGATATTATTCTCGTGGGTTAACGAGCGTGCGATTCTCCAAACGCTCCACAGCGGACGACCTGCAGCGATCGCAGTAAACGTCGAGTCGTAATCAGTAGCCGACCTCAGTGTTTGATCCGAGCTGAACTAACGAGTACAGTAATCCAAGATTATATACTGCTGTCAGTATAATTACTGCAGTGGCGCTCGCACTTCATCAGGTTACAAACAAAAGGCCAAACATCCTCAGTCACTGTTTCCCTCGTCCCGTTGTCTCCGTGCTCGCTCTTTATTATTTTATCTCATTAAGCTTTTAATCATGTTGGAGAGCTCGGTCATTAAACCGCGCGCTGCTGTGTTTATAGCAGAGGTGCTTTTTAATTAAAGCGTAAACTTTAATGACTTCAGTGAGACTTCATAAGAGGCTCCCACCACCCATTAAACCTGGAAGAAATGGTTTTATTAATAAAGAAAAGTTTCAAGCTCAAGAAGACAACTTGATCAACTGTTTGACAAAGAGCTGAAGGAGTTAAAGATTCAGAGACAAACCGATTTAAACGTCTCCTTGTTTGTTTCCCGATAGTGACGGAGGCTCGACTCCTGGTTCCACACCTCAGATTCGGACTGTCATGTCGGCCATTAACGTCACCCACGTCTCTGCGGAACCCACTCAGGGTCTTTAATATTCATCCAAACTAAGAATCTGTTCACGTCTGTAATGGCTCCCTAAAAGCGGCAGAGTGGCTCTGACAGGACGCGGCGCATCAGCGCGACGTCCTGCTCACATGACGCTGGTGGGGGGGAGACCCTGAGCGGCGTGCTAATGCTAAGAGCCAGCTCTGACCCTAAAAGGCTGTTGACCCACATTCAGTGTCATGGATGGCACGCTGCATCACTCAGCTGTCCCCTGTGCACGTATGTATTATGTATGTAGTGTGCTGTGCGAGCAACGTGCGTCCTTGTTACACATGACTAAAATGTATGTTAGCATTTGTCTGCAGCATGTTGTGTTTGTCTTTGCACTTTTTGACATCTGATCAATAATTGAAGTCACTTTTTCAGTTAAAATCACAAATGATTCTCAGGCTTCGGCTTTTTTCTGCCGGACGTCATTTAAATTTAATAGATTTGGGTTTTGGAATGCTGGACTGAGGGAATTTCTTTCTGCCATGGTAGGATTTATTTTTTTGCTTCTGTTGATTTCACATGGATTAAATCTGTTTTTCAGTATTTATTATTATTTTTAGAATAATTCAGGTAACACATTAAAGATAGATCACATTTAATATTTTACAAATAAAACGCAATTTTATATTATATTTGTAAAATGAATTCCAGTTATGAAAGCCAAACATTCGGAGGTAGCTGCTCTACAAAAAACCCATTAAGAAAATTAAATCCTAATAGAAAGAATTGGATTCATTAAAATGATAGATGAGGGAAACCATGTGATGTATCGTTTCAATAATCAATCACGTGTCCAACGCTGCAGATTTAGTCCACCCCCCACTGCATTCATTCAATCATTCATTCATTCATTTATAATAAACATCAGAGACATGAGATCTAATGAGCTTTGTGATTCAAGACTCTACGGCTCAGATATCGGTGCGTGGGATGATGAGTATTTCCTCGTGTTGTTGTTGCGTGTGCAGGCTTTACCTGGAATGTCCCACTTTCGTTTGGGTTACAATCACAGCGCGCTGACCCGCAGACCCGCAGCCCGCTGCTTTTTCTATTTGCACAGCCTGTTCCCTGTTAAATCTGCTTCCTCAGCCGCCAATTCCATCAATTGCTCCTGTCAGTCAGCCGTCCGGCGCCTGAACTCTTCTCAGAATCCACGGCGGCAGATGAACGGCCGGGGGGGGGGGTCAACTTCCAAGTAGCTCGGGATGGATTTCACGTTTTTGTTTTTCGTCAAAACCTCCTGATGGGGATTTTATCTCATTACAAATATCCAACAAGCGGCAGATGAACGACACCAGGGCGGCGTGGAGCAGGCCTGCGGTCGTCAGGGATACGGCGGAGGAGTTTGCCAGGGAGTTACGTCGTGTTGCAACATAAAATGTTCACGCTCCCATTCCTCCTCGTCCCTCCTCATCAGCTGTGATTGTGCAAACACTCGTCTCTCCCGTCTCGTGTACTCGCGCCACCACATGAAACCTTCATGGCTACCTCATCTTTAAACAACCTGTGACATGTATCGCTGCGTGCGGGGCCCCGGGGTCGATTAGCGCTGTTGAATCTCCTCTGCTCTTCTCGTCTTTGAAGCGTTGCGAGACCCCGGCGCCGTCCTCCGGTTAATCGGCGGCGATGGCAAAGCGGCTCTTTCATGCATCTGCAGCTCATGAGAACCGTCATCGCTGCAGCAGCCGAGCGCGTGGTCTTTATTTGCTGCGTGCCCTCCTCTCCCCTGGGGTGTCAAACCCGAGCGGTTCGGGATCCTCTTTTGTGTGATGTAGGTTTGCAGCCATTAGCGCCGCGTGGCGTGTGCCCCCCCCCCAAAGACGCTGCTCCACATCCTACAAAGGAGCCCGGTCTGCTCCCATTTCTCCCCCGATGCTCAGATATGACGCCCGCCCAAAGGCCCTTTTCTCTCATGTGATGCACAGCAGCGGAGCTCTGTCCTTTCCTGGGAATCACCCGCCATGTGAACTGGTGCACTGTTGTGGTTCGCCTCGGGGGGGCACAGGCTTTTATGCTTTGATCATGGCCTGCCTAGAACAATTTCTAAACGTGCGTCGTGGCCACATGGCTCGTACGGAGAGCGTGGATGTGCCGTTGCGTGCGAACGCGGGCGAGGTGGCGTCTGATGGACGACCTCAGCTGTCAGGGCTTGTGATGGAGGGATCAGATGTCACTGTCAGTAGAAGATGTAGATAAAGAAAGAAACGTCCACATTCGCTCAATACGAAAAGACGTTAAGTCAATTTGTTTTGGGGTTGTTTTGTTTGTAAGCACGAGTGTAGAAGTATTTGCCATCAATGGGTTATATCACTTAAAACTTAATATTGATATCACATGGTTAACAAGAGATTTCATTATCAGCCGCCACCTTAACTGCTTTCTGCTCTCAGCTCTGTGTGGAGTTGTTGATTCGAGGGCTGCAGCTTCGTGAATTGCTGAATGTGTGTGTGTGTGTGTGAGAGCTCCAGGAAGCTCAGGCCTCCCGGGCTTATCTCCAGCCCTGTTTGCTCCCTGCTGCGCTGAGGCTTCAGGTTTCCCACAGACAGGGAGGAGGAGGAGGAGGAGAAGAGAGGGAGTCCCTCTGAATCTGTCAGCTCAGCCAGCAGGAGCTGCAGCCTGCATAGTTCTTGTTTAGTGCAGGAGGTGGAGGGAGGGAGGGAGGGAGTGGAGGAGGAGGTTTCAGAAGGTCAAGAGAGGAATGGAGGGAAAGTGAAAGAAGAAAATGGAAGAAGCCAGAGCTGTGAAAACACCAGATCCAAGCTAATGGAATATTTCATTTTCATATAACTCTTCATGCTTTTATGACGATACAATTTTATTTTGACATTTTCTCACTTGATTGAATTTAGTCTCAACCGAAATGCGGATGAGAATAAAGAACCACTTGTCCACTGTAATTTTTTAAATGTTTTTTTTCTTCAGACATATTTGAAGTTTACTCGTAGTTAGTTTGTTCTCCACGTGAGGATTTCTGCAGCTTCCAAAGCGTTTGGTTCCATCTTCACCCCATGAGCACCCCAACACAGAGGCCTTTATTTCCAGTGTGGAGGGGTTGTGGGCTGAATGAGACGACTGGGTTCCAGTGAGATAAATCACACGTCTGTTTTTTTTTCCTTCTGTGTGTTCTGAATTGAATTGGGCCCCTGATGTTTGCAGCCCCCATCCTTCCTTTCCCACTTTAATAAGTGTAACTGCATTTGGGATTAAGAGACCCCCTGTTTCAACGACTTCAATGTAATTACCCACACACACACACACACACACACACAGCTCCAAAAGTTGTTTTCTTTATTTAATGAAATGCAATGATTTAACTGAGGTGGAGAAAGAAAAAAACTCATTAAACTAATTAGGATTTCCACAGCAGACTCTCCGTGCGTTTTGTTTTTTTTTAAATCCCCAGAATTGCAGCGAAGTGTGTATCCGCGTGTTGGGATCCTTTATTTCAGCGCTCTGCATTTCAATGGCGATATCTGCCATCTATCGGCCTTTTGTGGCGGCCTTGATCTGACTTAGCGGAGCGGTGAATGAGGCAAACAGCTGCTGGGCGGAGATTTTCTGCAGCGGTAACTGTCGGAACAAAACCTAATCACTCTTCCTGGCCCTGGTTTGCTTATGCAAATCTCCCATTGTGGGCTGGTGTATTAATAGTTCAGCACAGGGGCACAGGAGCCATGTTTTCCTCACGCAGAGAATGTGACGACTGAACTCGCGTTGTTGTCGAGCCCTTGAACGTTGACCGGGATCTGGCTCCACAAAGAGGCTTGGTGTTTTGATCCTCGCTGTGTGTGGAGGGTCCTCCGGGTTTTATTGTTGCAGCACTCAGCACGACTGTGTCGTTCTTTCTCCTGCCGTCTCTCGTTGTTGGGACGCAACTGACCCTGAAGAGCTCCTGCTGCGTCTTCGTCTGTGGAAGACAAACTCGAGAGAGAGACCCACGACTCTGGTGGTCGCGATAAACTGCTAAATTATCCTCGGAGTTATTACATCGACCTTGAACCCAAAATAGAGGCAGCACAAAGGTCCCGTCAGTCTTCCTGCAGAAATCCAGTCCCTCCTTCGTTCCTCTTTGTCCTCGTATAAACAAGAATCTACTTACAGTATTTTTAACTTTAAACATGGACGTGATGTCATCGCTGTGATGGATCATCGGCCTCCTAAATCGGCTCAAATCGCACACGAGGAGGAAGCTTAAAGATTAAAGGAGGAGATTTCAATTAGTCCTCATTACCTGATATTTTCAAGACGTCTCGAGCCACCGCCTCATGCGGATCTAGTTCCAGGGGCCGTCTTCCTCGGAGGCTTTTGACGAGAACCAGACATCCGTGAGCAGCGTGCCCTCGACCCCCCCCAGCCCACCGCTGGTGTCAGAACTGCCAGCCCGTAGCTGTTTTGGTCAGAGGGGGAGGAGGAGGAGGAGGAGGAAGAGGAGGGATAGAGGAGAGCTTGTGACTTCTTTGTTTTTTTTTTTTTATTCCAAACTGCCTCCAGAGATTTGAAGGGAGGAAAAGAGTGATAGTTTAGTGGAGAAGAGGGAAGCAGCTATAAAGTGTTGACAGCCTCGTCTCTCCGTAGATGAACAGCGTTTCTGTTTTCCCTCTGTTTACGTTCTCTTTCAATTTGCTTAAAGATGAACCCTCTGAAAACAGGAGCTCAGGGTTCGCCTCCGCCTGCTTGACTCCCTCCAAAAGAAAACGATTTTTAAGGAAGCTTCTCAGTGGAGTAGATGTCGTCGTGTAAGACTCGTAAAATTTAGAGCAGGTTCGAAAATTTTGTCCTCACAGTTTTCCTTCCCAGCATGGGGGGGGGGGGGTGGACCAGTCTGACCAGGGCGAGACCCATCGATCGCTGCATGCCCCCCCCCCCACCTCCATTTTCAGATAATAGATTACCAGCTCACCCGCCGCCGCCCCTTCCCTTCCTTAAGCCCGTTAGTACAAATAATGACTAATCAATATGCGCTGGAGTCCCCGTGAATGTCCTTTTAACACTTGATTTATGTCACAGCAGCAGAGCAGCGCTCGGTCTCTTACTCTCTCCGCTCACCAGCCAATCAATTTAACCAATCACACACACACACCCTCCCTCTGTCCCCGCCCCGTCGTCTGCTTCTTGAGATCATTTTCAGTTTTTACTATATTTGACTTTATTTCTGAGTAGCCGCCGAGGATTCGGCGACGGTCAGGAAGCACGCCGGCGGTTTGGCGAGCGTTTTGTCCAGCGGAGTGTTTGGAAAGCATTATGCAGATTGGTATTGATTTGCGATTTCGCTGGGCGCTCCGTCCATCGCTCACTGTCGGCGTGCAGCTGTCTGAGGACGTGTCCTAATGGCAGTAGATCACCGCATCAAGAAGGGATTTCTGTCCGGTTTGTCACCGCGATCGTGGGATGTTTGAGGTTTGTCTTTAACCACAATGAAGTTCAACCAGAGGGGGAGGTCCGCCAATGATGGTCGCCATCGATTAATCATCACTCCTAATCAAGAAGATCAACACTAACAAAACAAGATGAAGCCAGTATTTGCTGGCCTGTGTGTTGCTCTCTGGATATTTGGACATATAGATGTGTTGATATGTGGATGTCTCCCTGGGGGGGGTGGTTAGAGAAGGGCCGCCCTGACCCCCGCCCTCTGAGGGTCTGAATGCAGGAAGCAGTGATGACAGCCAGGGTCCGACTCTCTCCTACCGCACTCGTTAGAGGTGTAGCTTCATATCGAGGAGGTTGTGGGTTCGATGACCAGATCGTCAGGCGGCGGCTTTGGTGGAGCTTTGCAGAATTAGTTTTAGTTTAGTTTAGTTTTTACGTGGAAGCGGGAGGAGGATGTATCGTTGTGGAGGTTATTGTGAACAGCTCAGGGTGTCGGCCCTCATCCCCTTCTTCACCCTGGGATATTTATATTCCTTTAGATCGTGCGTTACGGACCTTCGTCACCCTGCAGCGTGTTTATAACGCTGGTGCTCTCAAAACGTGTGGCGCACATATGTAAATGTCGTTTCAGACAGATATTTTCGGCTAAAAGGTGACTGTCAGAGTGAGGCGCTGAAAGACTCAACGTGAACTGACAAATTCACATCTGCTGCCATTTCCATATTTTGACCCGGAATGTGACACAAACTTGTGTCTCTTCCAGCGACTGAGAGAGACAATTTTCCGCTGCTCAATTTCATGTCCAATTATAGGTCCCTTACTTACAGACCGCTCGGTGTCATTAAGTGACACGTAATCCTCCACAAAACAAAGCTGCTGCGTTTTTAGCAGCAGGTATTTCCATATATTAACATTAAATGCAGAATGTGTTCCGTTCAGATTCCGTCTGCTAATCCCTCCACGAGCGGCAGATTTGGCAGCGAATGTTCCGTCACTTACTCTAATCCACAAATTCTATTATTCCCGTGTTGTTCTACCAGTTATTTTCAGGGAGCCTCTGGCTCTTAAGGCTAAAAACATGTGTTGAGTTCACTAACGCTTGTGTTCTGTCAAATCTTGTGGATTTTCACGCTCCGTGGAACTCGACACTCCCAGCGATCGCACGCTCACAGAAGAAGGTATGACGAGTTGTGTTCATGTGTCGTAGCTAGATTGTTCTTTAGTGTGCCAACTACACACCCACCTCTGGATCGTGCAGTACCTTTGCAAACAGCACGGCTCCATTTTGAGCTCATCAGAGAAAAATGTGCTGAATGAAATTGAATATTTCATATTTAAGATGGTGAACTCTGAGCCTGATAGAGGATTCAGCACTGATTTTATTTGCAAATACTGTTTGGATCCAGAGTCCACAGACCAGTTCTTGATGGAAATGACAAATACTGAAACAGCATTTGACTCCATTTCCATTGATGAAGTGAAGCTCTCTGCTAGTGTGCCTGTAGTTTGTGTTTTCCTGTTCACCCTCAGAGGCCGACTTTAATGTTTCCCCCTCCAGCAGCTAGACACGAGAAAAGATAAATAAACACAAACACAATATGAATATTACTCTCATAATACTACAGTCTGGCTCTAACAGCACCTACATGTCTATTTACATTGTGTTTATTTACTTTAAAAATAACATTTAAATAAGTTTTCATGTGTAAGTCATATATGAAGTATTTTATAACTGTACACAAAAAAAATTGACTTTAAGGGGCACAAGGTAATACCACTTAAAATTTAATGTAAACACATACCTTTACTTTGCAAGCTTGTAGAAGTACAAGGTAAATAAGGTGCTCAGTCGAGTACACACCTCCATTAAATTAAATCAGACACATAAACTTATCATAAATACGTCTGACAGACTTGGGGCAAGTCCCTCTGTCCCAGAGACACAAAAGGAAGAGGACGGCCTCAGTAACAAGAGGAGCTGATGCAGGGAGGGAATACATCACATCACCAGTCCCATTTGTCGAACCTGAGAAGATATTAAAATGTAAGAGCTGCAATAAATGAACGATCAAGTGCTCCAATATGCTCCGTCGCTCTAACGTCCCCAGAGTTAAATATACCGCGTGCGATTGAAGGGCTTTGTTCCCGGGTGAGAGGCGTCAGCCGCCGTCACACAGCAGCTGATTCACTGTGATTAACAAGTGAAGAATCCGGATCCTCAGACGTGCACGCACCTCGGGCCTCCTTGTGAAATACTGCCCGGCCACGGGAAGGTCACCGCACCGCACGCTACCGCGCACACACCGGTCTATCACCGCCAACAGCTTGGACACGCAACTAATGGCGAAAGGGCCTTTTAAAGTGGCACACTTAAGCCCAGCACATTCCCCCTCATACCCATAATGCCTTATTTATGGCCCCCTGGCTCGCTATAAAACCAGCCTGTGTCAGCAGCTGTCTGCAGGACCTCCAGGGATTAATTCACTTCGTGCCAGCACGTAGCCTGCGCCCTCGCCTCCCTCCTCGCTCAGCTCCTCCAGCGCCAGCGCCGGCGGCTCGGTCTTCTCCACCATGATGTAGACCGTGTCAGCTCTGAGCTGAGATGTTAGTTCATGTCGGGGAAAGATTGGAATATGGGTGTAGTGGACCGCCCCGCCTCCCGTCTCCTCCCTAGACGCCCTCTGTCCTCTTCGATGTCGGTGGAGCGGATCGCTTGTTGTGATCACCTTCGCCGACAAATAAACAGTCATCTTGAGTAAAACCAAAAACATTTTAACGTTTGTAAAAAAAGAGGACAGCTGCATTCCCTTCCTGATTCATCTTCTTCCCCATCGAGACTTGATTTATTTGGACCTTTTCAGTTTCTTTTCTCCTCCATCAAATCCTGTTTTTTATCTCCTTTTTTCCATTAAAAAAAATCCTGTTGATAAAATCACACGAGCAATATCACATTTGACAGATTTCAGCAGTAAAATATTCCATTTTGTTTTCCAGCTGAATTCCGAGATGTAATCTGGATTTATCTGGAAGTAGGATATCAGTTCAAAGCCGGGGATCAAAGGAGCCGTTCAGACGCCATACTCCATCTCTCTGTTTTTATCACCCCTGCATCCAGTCTTATCTTATTATTATGTACGTCCAGACATCTTTTAAAATAAATATAAAACATTTACATTACTGCACTTAGTGCCAAAAAGTTGCTCTTCAGATGTACCACGCTGTTTTTTTTTGGTCTTATCTCGTTTTCCTCCACCTCCCACCGCAAACCCTCCTCCTTTGTTCCCTCCACCGTCATCCTTCCTTCTCTCCAGCCCCCTCCCCATCTCTCCTCATCCTTCCTTCCCATACTGTCTCCTTTATCTGCCACCTTCAACCTTATCTCTCCCCCCCTCCATCCTTTTCTCACCGCAGCCTTCAAAAGCAGCTTCCCATCTCGGCATCTTGACAGCATTTCTCTAGACAGCCCCCAGCCCCCCAGAGGGATCTGAACCGTGGAGAGCCGCGTGACGGGTGTCTGCCAGAGACGCTGTGACACCCTCTCTCGGTTTTCCACGGGGGCTCTTTGATGGGCTGCGCTCGCACGTCTTTCGCTGGGTTGCGTGTCTGCCCGACTGTTGCGTCAGGTGGAGCCGGGGATGTGTGTGGGCCTTCAAACACTAAAAATTAATTTGTCAAAGATCTTTTATTTCACCTTATATTTAATGAACAATATGCAACTGCTGCTGCTGCTCGGGGTCTTTTAGTTCAAACAAGAACAACAGACCTGGTTTGGTGATGCTTTTGAAGCAGCAAGGGATCATGGGAGTCCTTTGTTGTCCCGTAATGTTCTCGAGTCAGTCGGTTCCCCTTTGCCTTGATAATTAAATAAAATTAATGAATCTTTGTAATGCACGGGATCCATCCTGCAACCTTCAGTCTCCTGGAGTGCCGTCTTCTGAGGAGGAAAGGCGGGCTGTGGCTCAGGTGGATGAGCGTGTCGGCCGCTGGTGCTGAGTTCGATTCCTCGCTCCCCTAGTTTGTGTCTGGAAGGACGTCCGGCGTTAAAAAACCAATGCCGAATCAAAAATGCTGATCGATTGCGATCTTCCCCTCAGGGAGCAGCTGGAAGAGAACAGCATAACACAACTCCAAACCCTTAAGGTTTAGATTTATTTATTTAGATTTATTTAAATTTCAACATTCATTAAATCATAAAAAACTGTTAATAAATTAACATGTGAACACCAGAGTCAGTTTATCATCACACTGGTCAGACTGTGTGTTTAAATAATACCTGTGATAATATTCATAATAAAGACAGAACAATAGTGATGCTAATATTAACATAGCTACACAGAATACAGTGAAATGTGTTGACAAACAAATGTGCAGGAAAAAGAGTAAACATCAGACCTATACACACACACACCGTCCTCACTGTCTCCTCCGTCAGGGGACGGCTGTGGCCTCTGCTACCTTGTTAGGAGATGTTTTGACAGGAGTCTGGAGTCTTTGTCTGGCAGGAAGCAGACAGTAGCCTTGTGAGGGGGTGTGAGGAGGCGTTGGGGGGGGTACCACTCACACTGGATCACCTGCCCACATTAGAATTGACGGTGGCCTTGCGTGACTCCCCCGTATTGACTCGGAGCCTCGGGCCAGTTAGGACATGTTTCTACATGAGGGTTGTGTCTTCGCTGTGTGAGTCAGTTGTGGAGGCACCGAGCGCTCGGCTCACGCTGACGGGAGGTGTCGCTCCTGAATGATAAATCAGTTTATATCTAGGCTTAGTTTGTTTGGAGGTAATTGACTGAATATGGAGATTGATCGTGAAGCATCCACAAATGTCAATGTCTGTTAGAGGATGTTTACTTCACTTCCCCGGTTAAATATGGGAAGTATTTTCTCTTTATTCTTCTACTCTCCAGTCAGTGGAGCAGCCTCAGAGTATCATCTCTGAAATCCTCCTCCCGACCCGGCCCTTACACAGTCACAGAGGGACGACTGATCAATCCATTCCCACTTTGCTCCTCAAACCAAGTTCCCTCTGACTCACCAAAACCAAAAAGTGATCCGTCGTCAGCACAACTGGGAGTTCAGGCCTCATCGAGTTGAAAGCCAGGAAGAGGTGGCGCGAGAGGAAAGAGAGAGGAAGCGTCTGTAGCCTGCTGATGCTCAGGGTCTTTCATGGTGGGCCTCCTTTGAAACGTTTGTCTCCAGGAGAAGCAGGAAAGTCTTCGTGTGTGTCTGCGGCTCGATCCTCTGCTGGAGGATGGCACGCAGGATTTCCTCTTTAGGAATTCTACAGATGCAAAGTCGAGTGAGAGAGCGACAGAGAAGCTGTAGATCCTCTGTATGACGGAGACCAACCGTCACATTACCAGTAAACCCACCAAAACGGCGACCTTTAGAGGAGGTGGTCTCCAAACCCTCTCATTTAGTGAGCCCCACACCACCACAGCTCACTGCGTTTCCTTTCGCACAGAGCTGAACCTCTAACAACGTCCATGGCATCCATGACATTTACTGCAGCGCCGTGAAAAAGTCAAGGTCTCAACCACTCAGCCTTTACAAGCGGGGACAAAAGAAAATAAATAAACCTGGAGTCTTTGCGTGTTCCTGTCGTGATGCTACAGAAGTGACTGCTGAGCTTCAGGTGCTTACAAAACACAAAAATGTCTCCCTGTTTTTTTCTTCCCTCTTCCCACAGAATCACATTTGTTTTTCTGGTTTGTTCTGTATTGAATATTTCATGAAGCCGGTGCGTAGAGCCCCAGTTTTTAATGAATGCTTGCTGAACCAGTGCTGCACTTTAACTCCACTCCCCGGAGGAGTTGTTAGAAAAACATATTTTATCACTGTGGTTCAGGCACATGAGAGGATGTGTTGACACAGATCCTTGGAGATGAGTCACAATATTCTGATTTGACATTTGTCAAGACTCAAATAAGCTAATGTGAAGCAGACGTACAGTTATCTCCTGTACGCTGACAAAGTTACTGCGACAGTACAAATGTTCCAGTGTTTAACTGGACTGGAACCTGTGACACACGCAACATTCTCCTGTTGTTGTTTAAACTGGGCGATCGTGTCCAGATCCAGTTCCTGTCCAAAAAATGTCATTTTTAGAAACCAGTGCTATGGCTGAAGATTCAATTACAGTAGAGCGGTCTCAGGTTGTGGTTAAGCCTCTGTCTGAGTGGTCTGCAGCATTACTACGCCGATCGTGCATCAGACGCTCAATGTTTCTCTGGAAATTGATGTCACGAGAAGCCTCTCGACTCATTTTCCTCTGATGCCGCCCCAAAACAGAGGGAAAGGGCCCCCTGCCTCTCGATGGTAATGGATCCTAATTTGACTTAGATCATGATTTATCCGATGCTGCTGATGCTTCCATCGGCCGATATTACACAGCTCTGTGAAAATGGAAACCATTACAAGTGAGATGTCTATCCGTCACCCCCCAGGCGCCGTGACAGGGAGAAGGAGAGAGCTGCGCCACGATACCTGCCCCAGAAATTAGGACACTCCAATTCGATTTCCTTTTCCTCTCTCTCAATGTCACTCTCCCCTCCCCTCCCCTTCATTTCCTCCCCCTCTCCATCCTCCCCAGACCGTTGCCAGGCCAAATTTGTCAGCCGGCGTTGCAGATATTCATCAGTCAAACCTTTACCTTTCTCACTAAATCTGCTGTTGGAATTCTAATTTAGACTCGCTCTACTTATTTCCCCGCAGTTACCGTCTCCTCAGCCGCAGTGCAAATCATCTCACTATCTGGCTGTGTCTTCCTCCGTCTTCCCCTCATTTCCTCTCGCTGCCTTTAGAGGCGGATGCATTCTGAGAGAAGGACATGGACGACTCACGCAGGCCGCTCGGGTTTCTGATGTACAGATCAATGTGGCAGCGAGTTAATGTCGGCCGCTTTGTTTTGTATAGGTTCTGTTTTGGTTGGTCGTGGTGACTTTTGGGCATAAGGATCCATCCGTCTCGTATCTAACACTGAGCGCTAATTAGCCTTAGCTTGCATGCTTAATGGATGGTGATGTCACTTTGAACACGTGGGTGTCCTGCATCAAACCAAATCTGAACCAGAGCAACATTTCTCTTCCGTCCTCCACTGTTGGAACTCGGATGTTCTGCCAGGATGAAAAGACCCAAAGAACTTCCTCACTTTCCGATTCACACTGAACTTTATTCATGAGAAGAAAAAAAATTCAGGCCTTGTTATCAATGTTTAGTTTAGCTGAGACCTCATAAAAATGTAAAAAAAAGAAAGTTTGACTCCTTAATGCCTCCCTAATCCACCTCTGATAAGACGGCGCGCTCACCCCGCTGGTGTGAAAATCCTCCCCTCTTCCTCTCACATTTTCATCTCGCAAGTTGCGTCCTCAGACTCTTCCAGTAATTTGCAGAACCTGTGTGAAAACACAGCCCTCGTGGGGTGGGGGGGGCAGGTTGAAACTAGTTTTCACTTCTCAGCACAGTTGTTAAAGCACCACTACAAGTTAATGGACCAGGAGAACCCACTTCATGGCCACGTTGACTCAGAGAGGGATAATTACAGCGCGATGCTGGCTGTGGCGAAGCTGTAAACTCAGACGACCCTTTAGCTGGAACATGTTGCCTGGTTACAGTTTCTCCAGGTCACTGAAGCCCATTTCACACATGAGTTCTAGAAGAAGCCCAAACAATTGGACCTGGATCTGGAAGTTGACATCTTCACATTGTCTTCGTTCCTGGCTCCTTGTCTTTGTCCACAGCACCGTCTCGGTGTATTTACGTCCCCTCCAGATAGTTCCAGGAGAGACACTGCAGGTGTAGAGAGCTGAATCTCGGCGGTCGGCCGTGCATCACAAAGACAAGCGGCCGCCGAGCGGCGGTTATGATTGGTGGGATCGCGGCGGCGGCGTGAAGCTAGATACATTACAGTAAGTAGCTCATCTGACAGCAGAGATCGGTCCGGTGACTGAGCGGACGGTGCGACGTGATGGATGCCGTCTCCCGCGTAGCCTCCAGTCACTGTCAGGGAGGAGAGCAGCGGTGCGACGGGGATAGAGGAAGACTGTGGGCGGCGTGACACCATGAAAGAGAGAGGGAGGGAGGGAGGTGTTGTGTGTTTGTGGGTAACTTGAGAACAGGAGTAAACAGGTGTATGTGAGGATTGGACATTTGTTTGTCAAGCGCCAGTGTCTTCGTCCACTTTGCCTTTATGGATGCGCCGTGCTCAGAGATCATCTCAGCGCGTTGGTGATGGATGGCGGCGCTGTGATGGCGTGTTCGACTAGAGCCGGTGTTAATGTGGATACGATTGATGACGTCCGGTTCCTTATTTAGCATTTGAATGTTAGGACGGAGGAACTGAAACTGAATGAGTGGGACGAGGACAGATCAGTCGTTTAAAAAGAAAAAGATGGACCATGATTGAATGGTCCAACATTGTCCAGGGTTTGTGGAAACGTATCCGGTTCGATTCAACCCAGAACATTTGACATTTTATTCACAATAATGGGTTTTTATCAACTGCAAAAGAAAGCGTTGTTGTTTTACAGCGTCTGATTTCTCCTCTGGAAACGTCTGTGAGATTAGATCAACACACTTTAATCCCGACGTGAGGTTCAATCTCAGAACGCATTATGAACCCGGTATTGAAAGCATGTTGTGAAACGTGCCATATGTATTAAAGACGCCAGCGGAGCTGCTGCTAAACCACATGTGAAATGCCTCTGCAGACATTACGGTGACATATTCAAATGTGGCTCCGATGGGGATTTGAAAAATGAAACTGAAATGGCCCACATAGGACAACACGCTCCCCAGCTTCGTTAAAACTAGGGCAAGATTACAGATATCAGGAACGCGGTTCAATTTATTTGCTTGTAACCGAGCGGTCCGGCATCGATATGCTGATGTGTGCAAGCATGAAATTGGCCCATGAATTAAAAGAAGGCATTTTGCCGCGTGCCTCCGTATTATTGCCTCCAGTGGCGCCACAGCCTGAAATAGAAGACCAGTTACCCATCTTGCCTTAAATGCACGTGTGCGTGCGTGTGCATTTATATCAGTCAAATATTATATTACTCTCGCCGACTTTTCTTGACCAGCGGTGCCCCTGGAAAAATACAGATACCCCATAAAACTGAAAACCAATTAAATTCAATCTGTTCCGTCGGTGGACTCCAGTGTTTACTGTCGGCCGTGGCCGAGTGTTGACACCCTGTGGGATTGCAGGGGCTCAGAATGAATGCTACTGTAACTGGCTGGATGGGGATCAGTGCTCGGGTTCACGCGATGCACCAAATTAATCATTTGTGGAGAGGTGGCTCAGTCAAACTGAGGAAAACAAATGAGCAGTTAACTGGACCGTCATGGTGGAAATTATTTTTCAGGGTGTTTCCGGAGATTTTGCTGACATTTAAGGACGGCCAGTCCTCAATAATTGTCACGTAATTTAACGATTTAAACTCCATATCGGTATGAGCTGGTATTGTTCTGGGAGAGGCCATGCCTGTCATCCTGCAGCTTCTGCTGAGCTACACCTTAAATAAATATGGGCTGACACAGAGGCCGTCGACTCAAGGAGTTAAAATACAGTAAAAACATTCCTGGAATTTTTGCCAGTTTAATCAATTTGCAGGTTGTTCCCATGACGGGAGAACTTCTCTGGAAACGTCCAGATTTCCAGATGCGTGGGATCCCGGCACCGTTTATGACTCCGGGGATGCAAAACCGATGATTTTAAAGTCAAGTCAGAGTGATGATCGAACTTGTTGAATCATCCTGGAACAATGACTCAGCGCACATTATCGTGGACTATGACTAATGTCATTTTATGATGCGTGCTGAAATCCACCTCCACCCCTGCACCGACAACCTAAACCACTCATTCCTCTCCTCTCGCACCAACACGCTCTGGGCCGCTAAGCCTGGCTCGGCATATCTTATTGGCCGCCGTTCCAAATTGCCGTGTTTCTGCGGATCAGTTGGGTTCTATCAGTGTCTCTGGGTTAAGCCTATGTAATCCAGAGGAAAAGCAAGATGGGGTTAATGAGCCTGATCCTAAATGACCTCAGACACAACACGCGGCGGCTCCTTGGCCTCTCTAATCTCTGCACTGCATCAACAAACACCGCTCGGGCCCCGAGCTGCTCCGCTCTAACCTTTGGGTGTCCAGAGGAAGGTCTAATGAGCAAATCAGCATAAAGTTCACATGCATACAGTTTCAGAATGTTTGGAATAGCTAAAGTGGTGGAGAGCTGGTTTTTAGTGGATGTCCGTGTGCAGCCTTAATGGACCATTGGACGCCAGATGCTGTTGATGTAAATACGTTTGACTGGACAGTCTCCTCGAGTTCTTCATCTGTGGAAGACAAACCCCTTGTGAAAGAGTTCATGTGGAAACAGCAGAACTAACTCACTAAACCTGTTCACGTGACGTTTGGTTTTATGTTGTTATTCAAGTTGCGTGTACTTGTTCCGCAAGACAAATCTTTCCGTGTTTCTCTCTTTTCCTGATTGTTTGAAGAGGCCGTCTGATCTCAGATTACAGGAATTCGCAGGCACAGACGGAGCATTAGCCGCTAACGGTAATTAGCGAGGCTTCATTCATTCCTCCGAGCCGTCTATGAGCCTTCAATCAATGGACCTGGATTATCATCCTCAGCATCGCGGCTCCTTCAGCTGCTCCGTCTCTGTCACAGGATGTGGGCCCTGGTTCCCCCTCAACTGATGAGATTACGGAAAATAAGCGCCACAGCTGTTGCGTCGAGGGGGCGACCCGTTATTTTCTGACTCCGCATTATCTGTGCATCGGTAAATGTTTATTTAACGTGTTCGTGAGCGAGCCGGAACAACAGAGACGCTGATGCTGCGGCTTAATTAATGTTTGATTAAGACGCCGGCTTTTAATTAAGAAGTGGATTGTTAATATCGGCAAATGAAGTAGATGTATATTGCAGAGTGCAATGCAGTGAGGTGTGATGATATATGAATCAGCAGCTGCTAATGTGCATTAGCATGAGACGATGTCCTGTCGTTTGAGGAGATTTAAGACATGCTGAGGCGTCTCTGGCGCTTCTCGTGCACTGTGCTGCCTGTAGCTCCGGGTGATGCTTTCATCCCAGACTCTGAAGTCTGAAACAACAATGTTGCTCTTGTATCCTCAAGGTCACCCCGCTCGTAACCACTCGCCACAAGGGCCCTCGTCGCCAAGCAGACACACGGTCCTCTTGAGTCCCCTCCGCTTTGTGGGCGTCTGCGCCCCAACGCGCTCAGATGCTGTTTGTGGGCCAGCTGGTGGCCGGCGGGCTCGTCTCCAGCTGTTTCTTTTTTACTGCCTGAAGCTGTGTGGTCGCCCCTGCACTGATGTCAAGGGCACGTTGATCCGCTGAAGGTTGCCTCTGAACGGCGTGAGCCCACGTACAGTTGGTGCGGCGTTCCGACAGCCATGGGAAGAGCAGCCTGTGTGAAAGAAGCCATTCATTTACGATCCACAGGATTAGAGCTCTGTCCATCAGCTGCCTCTGTCACTAACTGTATACGACCTTTCAGACCCCCGCCCCCCTCCTGTCCGTCTGCTGGCCTGAGATCCAAACCAGTTTCAAAGTGACAGCACACACATCTGATAAATCCTATTATCTGGCATTGTGGCCAGTTTGGACCGGGTCCTCGTGGACTCAGATGAAGCCTGTCCTGTAATTACGTCGATGCTGCGCTCCGTGTTTTAGGCTGTTTGAAATCCCTGTGATTTACCATAAGGCTGCAGATCATGTTGTAGCTTTGTGGATTTAAGAACGAAGCCCGACCACAGTGTCTGTCAAAGAACCGCCCGTTCCAGGCTCGAAGGGTGATGATTTCTTGTTTAGCCGAGGGTAAAAGATGTCATTCTTATTTCATAAAGAGTCATTGTCCTCAATGAATGTTTTCTCTGCCCTGCTCTCCAACAGTGAAGTGAATCAGCTTCTTCTCGAAGCTCCCTCATTCCCAAGCTCCATGCCAGCACAGACAGCTTTTCAGGCGGCACGCCCCGACCATGACAGACACGGTGCATCTCTGC
Organism: Pseudorhombus dupliciocellatus; assembly: GCA_016785235.1. Taxonomy (NCBI): domain Eukaryota; kingdom Metazoa; phylum Chordata; class Actinopteri; order Pleuronectiformes; family Paralichthyidae; genus Pseudorhombus; species Pseudorhombus dupliciocellatus. The sequence goes on along the minus strand of JAFBJW010009051.1, from coordinate 1,709,994 downwards.
GTAAACAGCTTTTCTGGCAGCCCAGCCAGTGAAGCCACAGTCCTCCTGTTATTGAGTCCCAGAGACACTCCACTCAACAGAACCACGCAGTGACCTTTCAGCCTCACGCAGCAGCGCCAGATATTGAGTGAGCCTGTCCAGAGGATGAGGCTCATCTCAGACTAAATCTCAGCCTGCTGTTTTCCCCCGTCCCCCGGGCTTCTGCTCCTCCGCTGGTGTATTGAAGTGCTGCTCTTTCTCTTGTTTCTTTCTTTTCTTTTTTTAAAAACCGTGAGGGTTCGTTGAAAACCATTTGAGGTCCTCTTCTCTGTCGTCTCTGGGTCTGGAGGTGGAATTAATGATGATGTATTTCTGATTTCAGGGTCTACTTCGTCTGACGGGCATTGATCAAATGTGAAACTGTAATCCAGGTTTCATCTCTTTGTTTCCATCTGATCTGGTCAGTTTTGGTTTCACATTTTAGCTCAGGGGGAGCGCTCAAGGGTTTTCTGTCTTTATCAAAGTCAGTTTTCACGCCGCAAACAAACCCAACAAAGGTTCTGTTGATCAGACGAAGGCCTCATCTCGTTTTTCCCCGTTCCTTCCGATGAAACAGAAACAGTCCGAAGGTCCGGACCAAACAAGGTCGCTTCTCCCTCGCAGATACGAGCCTCCACGTTCAGTCTGGCACCGAGGCCTTGACCCACAGCCAGAGGGTCACACATGTTCCACGTATCGGGTCAGCAGCGCTCTGAAGAGGCCAAGTGGCTGTGTTACACATCACGGAGATTATCAGAATCACATATGACAGGTTCCTGGTCTTTAATGAGGCTGACTGGCTCTGGCTTTTCCTGTGTGTGTGTGTGTGTGTGTGTCTGGAGTCATTAGCCGCTGCTGCTGTGCTTTAAGGTTATAACATTATCAACTCACTGCCTGGCTGTTTATGGACAGATGAAATTGAAATGAAATGAAATGAACTCAGTCAGTTATTGTAGTAATTTTGCCTTTGATCGTCATTCTTTGATCATCAGAATCCGTTTTTACTGTTATAACCCAGCAGATGGGAATTATCAAGTTGTTCCTGTCTGCTTTTTAATTGTATCTCTCATCAAATGTAGTTAGGAACTATACGCTGACCTTAAAGTTTTCCAGCAAGTTCGAAAAAAAAAAAAAAAGAGCTCAAGGGATCGTTCAGGCTGGAAACTGGTTGCAGGTTTGACCTTTTTACGTTTTGGAGATAAGGCAGTCTGCAGGAATTTCCTGGCAAAGTGAGAAAGTTGAAATGTCGAGGTCGGAGTCAATGTTCCCCGCTGCTGCTGCGTTCACCAACCCTGACACGGCGTTTCAGAATGTGTTAATAACTTCCCCCTGTAGGAGGCCGTATAATAATTAACACTAACCCGCCTTCTCATCTCAGGGTGAATTCCTTTTGGCCCCAGGCAGCAGAAACATCTGTAAACTGCAAAAGAAATATTCAAGTCAAATAAAACTTATTGAAACAAATAAATCAGCGATACATCCAGATGGTTGGCAGCTCTGGAAATATTTGATGTACTCCCTGTGGTTTCTTCACTTCCATTCCCATGTTCTGTTAAGTGTTAAGTTTCAATTAGACTTCAGTCAATAATAAATAGAGATGATATTTCTATTCATCCTTTTACAGTCTTGTTTACAAACTGTAATGTCGTTGCTTCTCATAAATTATCAGACTGTGGCGGCCGGCCATCTTGTTCATCTTGTGAGTTACTCTCCGTGGGTTCGCGTGCACTGTGAAGCTTTAACATAGTCACACTGTGGTCCATAAAGTTTTTACTGTCCACGCAGACAGTCAGCTCTTCCTCTCACGTGATATCCCGTTTCCTGTGAGAGTGACGTCTCGGACTGATCCGTTTCTGTGGGAAACACTGAATCAAGAATCAGGAATGAGAAACGTGGAGTTTAGTTGAAATCGTAAAAACAGGAGCCAATACCTGAAATATGGGGGGGGGGCATTTTGAGCATTCTTCTTTCTTGTAAGTGTATTTCCCAACATCTGCGGTCACAGCTGTCAAAAAAGCAGCTACATCAGGTTTGTTCAGCGCTCCGTGAGAAAGCTGTTTGATGTGGGCGCCACAGGGCGGCTACAGACAATAGCACCGCGGCGGTTAAATGATAGCTGGGAGGGTGGGGTTGCGGTGCAGCTCGCCGCTCGTCTTTGTTCATTGTTGTGAATAATACATCAGAGGCACATTAGTTTGATTCGTGGTGCTCGGCGCTCGGCCCTCACTTAGCACAGTTTTACCTTTTATCTGGGCCGAGCGTTTCTGGGCCGCGCTGCCGCTGCGTTGGATCAATTCATGGACAAAGCACGTGGGTCTTTAAAGAACTCAGTCCTGCGGGCCATTTCCGCCCGCGCTGATGGAACCAGGTCACTGGTCCACAATGGACCACTCGCACTCACACCCCCCCTCTCTTTTGTGTCCACAGTAGCCGGCTAGCCCCCAGCAACCACGACCGGATACAGAGGCTGAGGCAGGAGTTCCAGCAGGCCCAGGGCGTCCCGGACGACCCCGACGACCGCCGGAGGACCTACAGCTTCGAGCAGCAGTGGGTGAGTGTCTGAAACGATCGGAGCGTCACATATCCGCTGCTGGCCGGAGAGGAGGGGCCGCAAACTGTTAATGTCCAGAGACGCCCGCGCCCGAGGACGAGCTGGAGTCTGGTGCTAACCGTCACTAACCCCACTACTAGCAGCCATGAACAGGACTGGTGATGACACGGCCCTGTCCTCTCACTGGGACGACCGTTAACGCTACCGCTAACACCCAACTCAACTCAAACATTCATCCACCTGCATGCAGGAGTCTCCGACCGTCACTAACCCCACCCACTGTACTCATCCATCATCTCCTTTATGTGTGTGTCCGTCATCCTCATGGACCCGCCCACCATCACATGGACTTCTCGTCTTCACATCGTCTCTGTCTCTCTTGTTTTGAAATCCTGTGTTTTAACGGTGCCTTTTTTTTTTTTTAATAACCGTTTAAATCTCAGAATATTAACTTTTTACCAGACATTTGTTTTAATCAGAGCTTCAGAGCAGGAGATCAGGGCTAATTAGCGTCCTGAAGCAAAGTGGGGAAATAATAAGCGAACAAAATCTGAACGCCTTCAACGTTTTTTAAGGTGATGAAACCGCCTGTGATCTTTTTTTAGTATTTATTTTAGTCCCAGCTTCGTTGCACTGCACCTCAAGTGGACTTGGTTTTTACATCTTTCTGAGAAACAAATTAAATGAACCTGCAGAAATGTTGAAATCTTGAATATGACTTTTTTCGACTTCTTACCACCTCCTGTATAACGTGTTCATTATTTAATTGTGTCTCACACTCCACCGTGTCCCTGTGTCTGTGTTTGAGACAACACTCATTTCTGTTTGTTTCACACATGGTTTTATAACACACACACACACATTATGACACAGATGCTTTGGTGATGCTCAGCGTGAATGTGGCAAACAAGAAAATCAGGTGTGTTTTAACATTACATTCTTTATATCGAGCAACATGTTTTCTGCACAAGGTCGTTTTACACACACTTGTGTTTTTCTATATTTCTGTATGAACTGCTTTCGCTGCTGGTGTCTGCATCATCATCACCGCTGTAGCTTCGCCCAGTCTTTGGTGAGCATCGGGAGAATTAGCTCCCGTCATAAAGTGAGAGCCAGCGAACCAAATCCTCCCGTGCTCTGGCCTTTTCTTTTTCCAGCTGATGAACACAATGCACAATAAAAATAATGTATAGATTTGTTTTTGAATGTGATTTGGCAGTGCTCACCAGAGTCCAAGTCCACCTTTTAATGGGATGGACGGACTGGCGGCCACATTCCAGGCGGCATTGTCGGGCTGAAAGCGGGACAGTGTGGGAAAGAAGGGCGCAGGTCACGTCCCCCTTTGTCTCCGAACAACGAGCGTGTTCTCGGTTCAAGAGCTCGACAATCCCGCCGCGTTGTGTTTGTTTACATCAACTGTAGCATGTTGGCTGTTGTTGCCAGTTTTATTTTCCCATGAAGACTCAGCGTTAGATCATTTGAAATTCTCCGGCTTCCCTCTTCGTGGGAGCTGTTGAACGTCTGTTACCTGGTAAATAGAAACGCTCAAATATTTACGAGACTCTTTTTGGAGTCAGGAAGAGTGATATTAATGAAAGAAACATCCAATATTATGAAGTAATACGTGTTTTTAGTGGATCTAGTTTTCCTGGGTGAAGTCGTGTAGGTGCGTTAGTGTGGACGGGGACTTTACTGTTGTCGAGCTTGTGTGGGCTGAGGTTTAAAAGAATACTCATTTAAAAAGTAAATTGTGTTTTATGGCTGTCGCCTGAGTCTGAAGGACCCTCTTGTTCTTTTTAAGAGAGCAGCTCTCTCTTGTAATATGAGACTGGTGCCCTGACCACGCGGCTGATGGCCCATATGGAAAACAGGAGGCTGTGTCTCCGAAATTAAATTACCTCCTTTTTGCATATATTACATTCTGTTGCTTCATCTGAGCCAAGTGCTGCGAGCCTCAAGGAGCCCGCGTCCTTCCTCTCGACTCACCTGCTCCTCGTGCAGCCGCTGGTGTTCACATGCGGCTGTGTGCGTGGCAGGGAGACGCTTCATTCTCAGGGCAATCATGCATTCATCGCTTTGAGCTCCTTGGACCTTCGGCCCCAGGCTCACCTCCTCATCTCTCACCTCCTCTAAAACACAAGTTCAGTTTCCGCCCTCTATGGCTCATCTGTCCAATTACCCAGCTTCGGCTTGGACCGTTTTCTTTTGGCCGTCCCCCATTTGGAGTCAATATCTCCTCTTTAGTTCTCCTCTCGTTCTTTTTTACCATAGTTTTGGGAGCAGCGGAGGATTGTGGGTAGCGCGGTCTAATTCCATCAGGATGACTGATGTGTGCTCGCCCGGCCGCTCCGCGCCAAGCTTTATTGCTCTCATTTATACCACTGTGGGAAAAGAGGAGTTCATTCCATTGATGTTGGGGCATAATATTGCCTCTTGTATTTTACTGCAACATTTTAATGCTGCTATTATCTGGATTCCTCGAGGGCGTTCTCTCTTCTCCTCTGCCGTCCCCCGTGTTCAGGCAAGAGGAGGAAAACTCTCCGCTGAAAAATATTGGGACTGTAATCTACCCGCGGGCGATTTTCAAATCAGATCAGGAGTGATCCCCCCCCCCGAGCTGCCAGGCAATGCCAGACGATTGCCCCGGCTTCACTTGGTTCAAAGGGGAGTTTCTGTTCGGCGCTCCTAATGGTTTTATGACCTCCCCGCCAACTGATGTCCACAGCGCTCCCACCAGACCCTCGATAAGCTGCCCGGTCGTAAACGTAATTAGTTTGGCTTTGTGTTACAACCGATCTGCACACGGTTATTGCACCCACAGCGCTAATGGACATCGGGGGAGCGGGTGGAGGGTGGGCCAGACTCCGAGGTGGCTGAGAAACATTAGTCCAAACTGTGTTTGCGTCTATCAGCTCTGTCTCTGTAACCACTCGATTTCAAAGGTCAGCAGACGATTGAAAAAAGACAAAACGCTTCGAGTTTCCTGGGGAGAAAAGTCTGCTGCACCAAAACTGGTTTTGTGACACGTTGGGCCCCCAGTCTGTGAATGAACCATTAACCAAGAAGAACAGGAAAACAGAACCTGTGGACAAACTTTAGCCAAAGTCCCCCAGACCTTTCATCTATTTGACTGTAGACAGCAGTCATTCATTTATATGGAAACCTAGAGGTGTTGGGTGGGGTTTGAAATTATTTTTTGAACTACTTTGAGTGGAATAGTCCCCGTCCATACTGACCTGAAAACAGCATCACGTGACCTAAACAGAAATGTTAACGTACGCTTTGCATTTGCCGCCACTGCTCGTCGAGCTGTGACGGATGAGACCCGAACAGGAAGTGGCACGGGCCCGTCCCTGGTCATCAGGCCGAGTCGTCCTCATCTCCTTCATTAACATCCACTAACATCCATCGTGTCTCATCACTGTCACCCTGCTCTGAGTCTCCAGCATGGCCCCTCCCCCTCTGTCCCCTCCCTCCCTCCGTCTGTCTGTGTGTGACTCACCTTCACTCCCACCTGAGAGGAGACGTGCTCAGGGGTCGGGCGCCCGGCTGACGGCTGGTAAGTGTTTCAGGTTTGGACCCTGTGGGCGGGGAGGGGGAGGGGGAGGGGGGAGGGTCTTTGGGAGGTGTCATGTGACCGCTGTTGGTTCTTAATTTGAGCCTTTGTCCAAATCTTTGATGCTGAAGCAGTGATGGAACTTTATTTTTAAATAGTTTTTTGCCGTCTATATTCTAGTTAGAGTATGTGAGCTTGATTTAACTCGACATTTAGAGTGTCTCACTCTTTCAAAGACTTATAACTGAAATGGAAAACACTAAAACACCGCCAGCGATAAAATAATCACCATAAGAAGCTTCACTCTCTATTTATTTATCTTCTATGTTACTTAGGGCTCGTTTGATGGAGTGTGGCTTTCAAATTATTATTATTCTGAATGTTACACAGGGCAGGATTTATTACACGTTGAACGTTCTGGAGGATTAGAGACTTTGGTTTAATTCACGCGCATGTTTTTAGGTGTTGGAGCGTTGGCACCTGTAGAACCTCCCACTCAGGCGTTGGCCCTGCGTTGGCGCCGCAGGCACTTCAGCGCCATGAATGTTTAACGCAACACAGAACAGTCATCAGTATTTATTTAACTGTGCGAGAGTGGAGGTCCCTGCTGTCCCAGATCCACATCAGCGGCTCGGAGTCACGGTCACCGGGACGTTGCCTCTGCCGCCGCCTCAGAACATTGTGTTCCTCCTGTGGCCGAGCTACGGCTTTTAGAGGGCCGGTTCACCCACGTGACCCCAAAAAAACATTTCCCTCTGCTCTCCAGTGAAATATGGCCGTGCTTCAGAGACGTGGAACATTTCTGCAGCCGCTCCAGTACAATGGGGCTGATTTCTGGAATTCTGTTTGCGCAGCTCAGAGCAATGAAAACCATTCACAGTTAATACTGTGGAATACGCTTCCGGCCCCTTGATAATGGATTTACACGGCATTCTCGAGCGATTGACGCACTAAGTGATGAAAGGAGACATGAGATCTCGTTTCAGTTTTTCTTTCTTCTAGTTTAATCTTTTTTTCTTTTTTCTTTTTTTTAATCGATGCGTAAACGCTCGAGCTGCGTTCAGACCAATCAGGACTAAATGTTACAATTAACAATAAAATAAAACCCTGTATATCGATTCTATCATATTAGATCCAGCAAACAACAGATCCACCATGTGCACGTTCACGCTGATTTTATTGGACAGCGTTTCGGTCCCATGTGGATCTTCATCAGATTACAGAAGCAGAATTCTCTTATTGATTGTGGCCTACTGATGATGATGATGGTGATGATGATGCTCACACTGACAACGGCAAATAACCCCGGCGCCATCTTGCTGCTTCCAGTCGAACACCAGCAGCAGCAGCAACGGCCCGGGCGGGTACAGCAGTCAGCCGGGGCGCCACTCGGTGTCGGTGGAGGTTCAGATGCAGCGACAGAGGCAGGAGGAGAGAGACTCGTTCGCCCAGGCACAGCGACAGTACAGCTCCCTTCCCAGGTAAGAGGAGTGGAGAGTGTGTGTGTGTGTGGCTGATTATGTCAGATTCATTGTTATGGCCTTGTGACAGTAATGACGGCAGACTGTGGATGTGCAACATCTAAGTAAGAAAAAGGGGCAGAGGTGTGTGTCAGTTCCAGGCCACACACACACACACACACACACACACACACACAGAATGGACTGATCATGTTACCCATTCCCACAGATGTGACATGATTACTTTCCTCTCTCTTAATGTAATTCCCTTTGATCTGCATGATGTGACTGCCTGTTGTTCCAGGAAGCGCTGGGACATGCGTGTGTGTGTGTGCGTGTGTGTGGTCGAGGGTAATCGGGGACATTCGATTTGTGACAGTCCTGAGAGTGTTGCTTACAGAAAAGTTCATATTTGACCTTTAGAGGGAACATTCCAAAAGAGAAACGACCTTTATGTTGAAAATCGATGGAAGGACAAAGATACAAGTTGTGTTGTTGGGGAAATAAATGGTCACTCATAGAAGTGGTAAACGAGCTGTTTTTATAAAGAGCTTTTCTGCTTTTATTGACCTTTCAAAGTCCATTCACTCAGAAGGTCAGTGCCGTTTGGGGGCTGGGGATGCAGCGAAGCGCGACGTTTTAGAAGCATCGTAAAAACTGAAATAAAACACGTGTAGGTGACTAATGCAGAAGTATCAAAGTATTTAAACACCATTGAGCATGTTATAGCCCCAGCAGCTTCCACTGGTGTTTTTATTGTCATACATGCATTTAATATGTAAACCAAAACATTTTTCCTGGAGTCACTTTTTGATTCCTGATTCACTGTGTGAGAGCAAACATTATTCCACGTCATTCATTTCAACCTGGAGACTGTAACTGTGTGAGGCCAAACCCAGCTGACCCATCAGTGCTCCTCATCAGCTCCCACTCGCCGTCCATATACAGCATTAAATACATTATCGTCCGTTGCCTCGCCGTCGCACTCTAATCCACTGTTACCGACATAAATCCCCTCCTTGATAAATATTGCAGGCGGCTCCGCTGAAAGATTAATGAAGCGCCGTCTCACTCGGGCGGTCGGAGGCAACATCCTGTGGCCGCGTCGCTGCACTCCTCCGCTAATTCCATTAAGAAACTGTTCTGTTTGGATAAACCCGGCTGCGGCGTCTTGAGAACACTAACTATTGTTTGACTTAGCATGAGGTCACGGGCTTGATGGGCTCCGTGTTGTTCAAAGAGGCTGAAAACGCTTGGATTCTGAACAGCGACGTGATTAATGGCAGAAACATTCCGTTAGAAACAGCTTTCATTTGAGATAAAGGTCAGTTTCCGTCCCAACATGAGGCTCGTACTCATCACGGAGCAGCACCGTTCATCTCCAGGCCAAAGTTCCGCCATCGCAGGAGGCCGAAGGCTGCACTGTGGTCTCAGTGGCGTGTGTGTGTGCGTGCGTGCAGGTGTGTCACAATCCTGCACTTCCTTTCCCTCCGCCTTATTTATTTTTTATATATATCATCTGTCACGCTTCACCATGTGCATGCACACGATACAGAGACATATACATGCTTCTGTGTTTACCACACGTGTACGTGCCCCTCCCCACCCCACCGATGGCGTCTGACGGACACGGCGATCTGGTTTGCATTTCTCAGCAGGGAGGCAGAGCGGCTTTGGCCTCTTTGTCAACATGTGAAATGAAATCAGATGCCGGCGACGCCTGTCTCAGAAAATTGGAATCACTCAAGCGTGCGGCAGAATAAACCTGGGCTATATTCTCCTATCTCGCCGATCGAGGAGCGTATCCGTTCCCAATAGCTTTCAATCTCGGCTGAATGAAAACAAAGGTCTTTCTATTGTCATTAGGGGTTTTTCTCTCTCCTTCCATCTCGGAGCCAAACACAGGAATAATACCATGTCTTCACAGCTGGCTGATAAACCTGCTAATTATGCATGGCTCCCAGTCAAAAGCCCATTGATGTTTTTTCCTGTGTCGTTTTCTTCTCCGTCTCTGCTCTGAAATGAACGGGTGGAGCTGGTGGGACACTCATGCATATCATATGGGCTCACACACAAAGGCAGCGCTGCCACACAGAGGCCAGCCAAGCAGAAATGAGAGGTGATGTCACACATCTGGACCACCCCCCCCCCCCCCCCCCCCCCGTCACACATCTGGACCACCCCCCCCCCCCCCCTCTCCTCGTCTTTCTGGTAAAGGGCAGGACAGACTCGCAGAAGCATGACAGCCAGCTGTCCCTTTAAGACACTTGTGTCTGGTGTCAAATATCAGCCCGGGCAAATCCATCGAGGACATCTCTCTTTTTCTTTTTTTCTTTTACCGACAGCGAAAGGTCTGCTATTACTTCCTGTCAGATCCACTGCTTGTTGCTGTCTGTCGCCAAATGGGCCTAATGGGCTGGAAGGGGACTTTGACGTGGTTATGTTGTTACTCTGGCCTGGTACGTAGCCAGGGGCAGTTTTCACTGGCGTGTGTGTGATGGTTGTGCCCATTTCCAAATCCACAGCTTTGTCCATTTCCCCAGTGATGTGTTTTGTTGCTGGTGATGTTTTCTTTAGCCGACCTGCTCACAGTTTACGAGAGAGTCATCGTCCTTCTTTAAGTGGAAGAATAAAACACAATCAGTGTTGGGCTGATGCTGAGTTGTAGTCACCTGAATCAGGCCCAGATCAAAGCCAAATTGGTGTTTGATCAGCACTCCTCAATCGCTCCGTGGACTAGTTGGTGTCTTCAACTGTTGTGTAGTCTGGCAGAAGGAAAGAGCTGGAAATACAGCACAGGCCTGGTCACTTTCAGAAAGTTTCACACTTGTCTTTTGGTTTTTCTCTTTGTTCCAGGCAACCCAGGAAAAACCCCAGCTCCATCTCGCAGGACTCGTGGGACAAGGCGTACCCACCTGGAGAGGGCTTCCAGTCGGCCAAGGACAACCCCAGGTACTCCAGCTACCAGGGCTCCAGGAACGGGTATCCAAGCGGCGTCGGCGTCAACGCCAGAGTCCTCCTGGAGGCCCAGGAGCTCCTGAGGCAGGAGCAGCGTCGCCGAGAGCAGGAAGCCAAAGGGAAATTAATGCAGGAGAACACCGGTACCAGCAGCTATGACGGATACTCCAGCGCTCACCTGAAGGACCCAGCCTCCCCTAAAGGCCCCTACCGCCACGATGTGCCACCTTCACCTTCACAGTTAGCGCGGCTCAATAGATTGGGGTCAGAGAAAGGACGACTTTTTTATTCATGAGGGGGTTTTGTTGGACTAATGGACAAAGAGCTGAGCTTTTTTTTGGCTCAGGAACTTAAAGGGGATGACCTTGAAGAACCCGCAAACGTGGATGCTTCAAAGCCCGACACAGGACAAACTAGAGCTCTCAGCTTAGCGATGATCTTAGAGGTAAACGGCTGTGAAGTGTCGCAGTCTGTGTTCAATCCCTTGCTCTGCCGATGACCTATAATCAGTAGCCACTCGCCCGACGGACTCGAGACGCCGCGTGCCTTCTCAGCAGCTCGTTCACAGTCGTCCAGGACTCAGCTGAGATCTGGAACCGTCACGTGCTGACAATCAAAGGCAAATGAAAGGTGGTTCCTCTGGGCCTGTGAGGAGGTGCACATCTCTGCATGTGATGAGGTACATGTGTCACCGTAACTGCGGGTGTCATGGTTTTTTTTTTTTTTTTTAAACAGAGTGTCCTGTGGATGACTCTTCCCCTCTGGTCACAAATCACCCTTTGTTTGCTGCGTTCAGTATTCAGCCCCCGCCGACCCCGCCGGTTTCTCGCCGCGCTCCGTTCCAGCGCTTTCTCCTCGGCGATCGGCCTCGCTCACATGAGTCCTCCCAGGGGAGCGCAGGAAACAAGGCGCAGTGTATGAAAGAAGCGGGGCACATTGAGTGTGTGTTATTAATAAAAACGCCCCCCTCCTCATAAATGATTCATAGCGTGTTATCTCCGTGAGCGCGACCCAGGCGGAGAAGGGAGCCAGCTCTGATCCTCTGCCTGGCCTCCCTGCTCCGCTCTGGGCCTGACACGCTGGCCTGCCTGCCCGTCTGGAGCCCGGACTCCTGCAGTCCTCCTCCTTGTTGTTCTCGTGTTTCATTACGCTCCTTTCTTCTACCTTTCTGCTCTCCTCATCCTCCTCCTCCTCCTCCTCCTCTTCATCCTTGTCTCCCGAGTCAGACTCTGCACTGAATTTTTCATCACAGGCCACCTGCTGCCTGCCGGAGCCAGAGAGCGCTGCCACCAGAGGCACTGACAGAGGGCTCGGCTTCTGACTCGTAGAGGGGAACAAAAAGCATTGCACAAAAAAAAAAATACAGGCAGAATAAAGATGGGTAGCGAGACAATGACCTTCCCAGTGAGATTAGTGGGATCTTTTCTCCTGTTTTTAACAAAAGACAAAATTGTCCTCAGGATTTAATTGCTTTCGATTGCTGTAATTGCTTTCTCTTTTTTCCCTTCTTTTCTACCTTTTAAGCGTTTAGCCGACACTCTTCTTCACACAGGCAGCAGCAGGTGGGGGGGGGGGCGTTTAAAAAACACTGCAGTTAATGGATGAACTGAGCGCTGCTGGCTTCTACAGAGTCGAAACGAAAATTCAATAAAGCAGAGTTTCTGTCTTGCGTTGGTCTCGCAGTGCATGCAGATGCTTGTGCATTTTATTTGCCCAGGTTTGGAGATGTCTCTGGAGTTTTCTGATGTTCCTCCTGATGCAGTGGAGGCGGATGGAGTTTTGTTTTTCATTTTGCCCACAGCAAGAAATATTTTTACTGAAACGTTTTGTTTTTCCAAAGACAAAGTTTGAATGTGTGCGCGAGTCGCGGCCGGTCAGCGAGCTCGTCTGGAAGCTGGGTCGAAATCCAGGGGCTGCGTTACGACTCCATCGCCCCCTAATGTGACGGCACCGGCATGTGTCCCTCCATCCCTGAGAAACAAAGACTCCAAACAAATGGGTCCTTGTCAACATATCCCAGAATCCAAAGGCTGTCCCAAGAACAAGATGCCGCCGCCTGTTCAGAGATGTTCAGATATTTTGCTCATTTGCTGTCAAGACAACGATTTCATACTTTACACTACTTCTATCTTAACTTGAAGTCAACAGTCCTTTCTGTCTGAGCCTCCGTGTTGCTCTTTGACATCACTGATGTTTGAATGTTTCCGCCTGTGAGAGAACGAGTGAGACGCGGCCGAGGTCGGACAAAAGGGAAGTGCAGAAAAATAAAAACCATAAATACGTGGCTGTGGAAAACAAACAGGCGGGGGATAATTGGCCTTCCCTCCTACACACTCATCGTTTGTAGAGTGATGCTGCGTGAGATGCGTTATCTTCTGCTGGTTAATGAAGGTCCTCACTGGGGGGGGGGGGTGAATGATGAAGGAAAATAAGTACAAGATGAAGAAGAAATGACTTTAAAATGGATTATTTCATCGTGTAAACCCACTCACCAGGCTCCTCTGCTTTAAGCTAATTAAAAACTCCTGTCAGCGTTATGTATGTACACAGGGCCCCTCCACAGTGTGTGTGTGTGTGTTCATGCTGCGATGAGCTGACTAACCAAACACAACCTGTGGAGGTGAGGCACCAAACAAATCCTTTAACTTATCATTAGAGGCAGGATTTTAAAAAATACAGGATGGATTGTGTGTTTTTCTTTTGCATTTCAAGAATAAAGAGGAAATGTTGTCCAAAAAAACAGCATTAATTAAAGCAGAGGCACATTTTTAAATGAATTTTGCAAACAGTCGGATGGTTCATTGAGTCTCATGAGAGGAGACTAAATAAAGATGGACGACATGACAGCTGCCGCACGAGCGAAGACAAAAACATCCTGCGCTGCCCCTGGTGGCTGATCGCAGTACTCGCCTCCTCCATGTTAGCAGATGGGACCAAGCTGAAAAATGAATGAATAAGAAAATAAGCGTGCACTGGTCCAGACTTTTCTCTCAACAGCTTGTCTTTATTCTCCAAATGCAAAATGAAATAAAAACCAAAATCCTCTCGTTTTCTCCTCATGTCTGGCCCAACCCCTCTCCAAAGCCGCTGACACTTCCTGCTGTGAACTCTCGAGCGTCTCAAAGTGCAGACTCCAACATTTGAAGGATGTTTTTGCAGCTTGTTTTAAATGTCATGGATTTTGTTTTTTGTTTTGGTTTTTTTGTCGTTCTTCTTCTTCTGACCCAGTTATGGGGTCTAATAGCAACAAGTGCCTGAGATCATGTTTTACACAAAGAGGGACACGATGTGATTTGTTTAGTGACACTACAGCACACAAACAGGTGTTTTTTTTTAACTGTTTTAATATCATATAAAAATGTGGGGGTACTTCCTTTTTTTTATTATTTTTATTTTATTCACAAGAGCCAAGCTTACACTTGACAGCGGATCTCAGTGTATTTGTACCTGTTTGACACTGCCTTCAACCATGTTGCGTTTTAGAGTGTAAAGCAGAAGCTGATGTGCAATTGTTTCTGTTTCCAGAAAACTTTTACATGATATATTAAGAAATGTACACAGCCACTTTTCCTGTACATATCAAATTTAGAATAAAACGGAAGGCTGTTCCATCCTGTTTACACCCGGCCTGCGCCTGTCCTACCTTTTCTTTCCTCTTTGAACCGCGATCACAGGAGCCTTCGATTAAGCAGGAAGCGTTTCTGTTGTCAGACGTCAAACCCGCCGCGTCGGCGCGCTGACGTCTTGTTCCCAGCCTGGCAGAGAAGCGGACGGACGCTAAAGATGTGAAATGTCATTAACTCCTGTGGGGAAACGTTGGAGCCGCTCATGCGTGAAAAAAATAAAACGAAAAAAAAAGGTGAAGTGGAAGTAACGTTTGGCTTCTGTGTAAACGATCTGGTGGATTCTGGGATGTCACCTCCCTGCACACCTCAGTGTTTCCTGTTATTAAGTCCAGCCTCACTCCCATTGTCCCACACAGGGGACAGTTCAGCTACTGTTTTGTTCTGAGGGTCGAAGGTGACATCCTAACCAAATACCATTAATGCTGCTTGATCCGGTGGGACGCAGAGAAGCTTCTTCACCTCCTGCTGGGCTTCTCTCCTTCATGGCAGCGTGTTTATTTTATTATGGGGAGGGAGGGAGAACACGCAGACTGTCCTGACTTGTGGACGTACAACTGACTCCTTTTCATTGGCTTCTTTAAGTCAACTGCTGCCTCCAGTCACAGTCATGAGATTTGTGTCCAAGTTCTGTGAAATTCCAGTTTACTTTGTAGTGTTGTGAAATGAAAAGATTTATGTATTTGCTCCCGCCGTTATCAGTGGCCACATTTGATTCTCTTGTTCGGTTTAATGATCCATGAAATAATCAGTGCGTAACATGTTTTTGGCAAAGTGTCCAGAACGGGGCTCAGAGAAGTTCCGTTAATTACGGAGCAGCTTCTGTGAGCAGCCTCAGTCCTGCTCTGTTTCACCACAGTCATTAGTATTCCAGTGTTTGCTGAGCGGTTCACAGATGAGAGAGACAACTTCTGATCTCTTCCCAAGAACAACAACAACAACAACCACCAATCAACAGGTGACTCCTTCTCACCTTCGTCTGGTTCGGTTCTTTGCCACAAGCTGCTGGAGAGATTTCGAACGCCTCCATGAAAGAAGGTGGTCACACTTATCAGCCATTTAATCAGGGCGGTATTGAAGGTAAACATCAGGCTAATGCGCGTCGTCATGAACGTTTTTTTTTTTTTAAGAGATTTTCTTTAATATCTGTGGAAAATTATAAATAATCCTCAAGAGTGTGGCTGCATTGAAAAAGCAGCTGTGTAAGGTGGCAAAGTTAAATTAGAATATGAGCTGAGATAGAACATTTGCATTTAAATGACGTTAGTAATTCAATTTGAAAAAAAAAAGAGCGAGCTGCTTCATTATTATATATAATCTCTTGTTCTCTTTTTAATGATAAAATATTAATTGAATTTCTGGATGTAAATGCTGCCTCTCAAATTTCATCACACAATTCATTTGCTTGTGTAGCTCGATGACTTTCATTTAGAGACGCGGCTGAAAGTGAATGAAGCCCCGCCCACAGAGCGGCAGCAGGAGCCGTGATTGGCCGGATGCTTCTCCGCTGAGTGTCGGGCCAATCAGAGCCAAGTGATATTCTTTGCTATTGTCTTCTTTTTTTAATGAATTAATTAAATGCAAATGTAATTTATGTTGGAAATTAACTGTTTTTTTTTTTCCATTTCATTAGCCTTTGCATGCACACACACACACACACACACGACTGGGGTTACAGGATTGGTTATATGGACAGAAGCATCTGAACCAACGTTAGCGAGCAGCTGTGTATTCTCCTCAATAGACTGCAGGGGGCGACTCCACTGGTTCCTAAAACATTTCTCCAGCAGTACATGAGCAAGACTCCACCCCCTGCTCCTCCATATATGGTAAGTTCTGGTTTCAAAAGGTCAAGATGGTGCTGGACTCAATGTCAGACTGGAAGCTTCCACGCAGCAGCTCCCAGACCAGCAGGTTCTTTACCGCCCGTGTTGTTCCTCCTCTTCCTCCTCCTCCTCCTCCTCTGGTGCCTATGCAGAATGTTCATGTGCTTCACATCAGCCCCGGAGCAATGTCACGGATCATTTCCACCGCGGCCTCTCTGTCAACACACAGACCGAGGGCCTGCTAAACCTTTTATTTTACAGTCCTCGCCGCCGTGCGAGCACCGTGTCGCCGTTAACGAAGCCAATTATTTTGTTTAATGTCACGCTCACCTCGAGTAGAGGGAGGCTCGCCGGGAGGTCGGATAAGGTCCTATTCAGAGGTGACACCTGTTTCTGTCCACCCTCCTCTTTCAAGGAGCAAGAGTTCAGGGATGACAGCATCCATCTGGGATTTGGGGAGGAAGCTGAAGAGGAGGCACGGCACCATAAATCAACACGGGAGACAAAGGAAATGAACTTAGGAAGTTCTCAAGATATAACCTCCTTCACATTAGTCAGACATCTGGAGTTAGTATTTCACGATAGCATCAGGATGTTTCTGAGAAACAGACTGACTCACCAACGTGGTGTCGATGGGACAAATATCAGCAGATAGTCTGATGGAGATGGAAATTCATTTCAACAACTTGCTTTGCCTCCAGATTTGCACTTTCAAAACTTTGAGAAGATCCATCATTCATTCATTCTTCCAGACGATGTTTGAGGAGGTTTTTATTTTCAGTCGTACAAACATCATCTGAGGCTTCAACACTTTAAATCTCTACTCTCCCTCCTGAGATTCCCAACAAATATCTATTATTCAACAAAGCAAAACTGTTTGTTTCCCAGCTGTTTTCCAGTTCTGATATCAAACAAACCTCTTGTGGTGAATATCGTGCAACAGAGATCTGTTGAGTTCACACGGGCATCTGTTCCTGGGCCGGGAAACAAGTTCTGTACTTTCTCCTGATCGGCCAGATGACACTGATTGTTGGATTACAATGAAAGTTACAAGAACCAGATTTCAAAACAAGTTGCATCAATAAAAGACGATGAGAACACATTTGACTCATTTAGGTGCTGAACTCAAAAAGAAGCAGTTGGACCCTGCACCATCGTCATCACGGGAAAACTGATGAACTCGGATCGCCGCCCTCAAGCATGAAGCTTCACAGGCACAGAACGGGAAAAACAACTTCCAGGAGCCTCAGATCCAACAAGCATTGACTCTGACAGGATTCTGTCCAACTTCCCTCCGGCAAATGCTCCATGAAATGACTCTAGCACGCCCTGCGCTCCTCCGCTTAGCCCCACTTAGCCATGAAACCCCCCTTCCTGGATTACACGCCTCCGGTAGACGGACACTGAGCCGCCCCAAGCTGGCAGGTTCCCAGGCCTCCGAGGGGATGAGCGGCTTGTCTCCGTGGTCTCCTGCAGGAACCCTGATCTGAAAGGAATGAGACGTAAACGTGAGTCACATAAATGTTCTGGCTCTCAGCTGGAGGAAGGCCTAACCCGTCAACGGCGTGGGATTTCTTTAACCCGACAGGGAGATGCTGGGATTTACCACCAATCAGCTGCAGCCGGGGGCTGATCCCAGCAGACGCTTGTCCCGAAAGTCCTGGATTCTCTGACGGGAACCAGACAATAAAAATGTAGAGAAAAGATTTAAAATGTAAAGTCGTTTACTGATGAAGATGAGATGAGAAGCCATAAACGTCTGTCTTCTCCAGGTCACGACCTGCTGCTGCTGCTCTCTCACCTTCGCTTCCTAATTTTTTTACCATCCAGTAACAGAGGTTTAAAAAAAGGAAATGACCTCGAGCATCACGCCACCGTTTCATTCCAAGCATGCAGGGCTGGCTGGAACCAGCTGGAAGCAGATGTTGAGTGGAGCACCTGTGGAGGGGGAACATGTGGAGAAATCTCATCTACATCTACACACATAGCTTGTGTGTGTGTGTGTGTGTGTGTGTGTTTATGATGATTCGTCAGTTCTTCTGCGTTCTCAGTTTCCAGGTGAGAAGCCCTGTGCGTGGAGTTTAACGTCGGGAGCCGCAGTGCGACACTCAATGTCATCAGCCTCCTCTCCCAGTTTGCATTTCTTCTCCTCCGCCGCAAAAGACTCGTGGATCAGCCGTGAGCAGCGTGTGATTAATCCCTGAGCCACCGGACAAGGAGTCATCCTCCCTCTTTATCCCATCAGTCATCTGACGCCGTCCGACGTTAATCACCTCTTACGTCCCCCAACGGTTTGTCCTGGTCACAGCGAAACCCAGTCGCGGGCTGGATGAGGACTCCTGCGTCCTTTGTGTTACCGACAATGAAACGTGTAGATGTTGCAGGGGACGGACAGGAAGTGAGGTCTGTGACGGAACCAGCAGGGATGAAGATTAATGACGCCACCGGCCCCGTGTCTGCTGTTTAATAATGCTTATTCATCACTGTCGCCGCTCGCCACGCAAACATGTGCCCAAACGAGCTAAACGCACACACACACACACCTCACCTCCTGACTGAGAGATCACTTCATAACCTGACATGTAAAGTCCTGTGTTTCCTCTCCCCGTCGCCGCCGCAGCGGCGGCCTGGTTTTTAGCAGATTTGCATAGAATTGCACTGAACAAGCGAGGAGCATCGTTTTTTATTGGACTGGAAAGAAGGTGCACAACCATATGCTTCACTGAGGAGATGAAAGACGGCTCGAAATGAAGAGAAACAACTGAATGAGGAAAAAATAAGGGACCTCTGGCCTTAACTGCTGTGAGAATGAAAGCCATTTTGTCTTCAGCGTTTCTGCCGGCCTCCCTCCCCTCTCACTGTGTGTGTGTGTGTGTGTGTGTGTGTGTGCGCCGCACTCTGCCTCTCCCGGCTTCCACTTTTCTCGTGCAGGCATTTCTCATCCTAATGGAAAATAAAGACTGGAGAGTGCTCGAGATAGCTGCTCCAAATGAAAAACATGGAGTCAGTGACCTGAGGCCAACGCCTGTCCATCTCGGCCTTAAAGCCCCAGCGAGTCTGGACGCACGCCCCCCAATGTCCACCTGATTTAGAGCGTAGTGCAGCTGCAGCTTGTAGAGTTGTTTTGGAAATGAGGTTGAAGAGTTCCGCTGCTGTGGAGACGTTTTATTCCACGTGTTAAGACAAATCCAGACGGGCTTCGGTGTCTAACGGCAACATCACAGACGCGTCTTGGCTCCTCATCTCCTTCAATTCTCCATCAACCCTTTCTCATTTTATCTCCGGGGGAAGCAGCTTTCATCAGTTTACCCAAAGTTTGGGCGGCTGTTGAGAGATAGGAGCTGAATGAAATGACTGCGGCGCCGCTGAGATTTCAATCAATGGGTGAGTGCAGGTTGTTGTGAAAATGTTGTGCCGCGCGTTTGACAGCCTGATCAATTCCGAGCGTCTACGGCAGAATCTGCAAACTGATCACAGGGACGATACCTCGCTCCAGGCTCTGACGCTGGTTTCAAGTAAGTTCTCGACAGTCAAGGACGACTGGCTGCGTCTCTGATAAGATTCCTCCATCGGAAGCAGCGTCACGTCACGAAACCGACACGAATATCCGCGTTCCGTCCGCTTCCCTCCTCAAAACCCGTCGTCTCTCCAGCCTCCGGTGCTTCTAACAGATTGCCCTCGGAAACCTAAAACTAGCTCGCCCACCGCTGCGCCGCCATTGTCCAGATTTGGCCACCAGTCGCGGCGTGTAATGGCTGAGAGGGTTAGTCTGTGCTTAGCCCACACACATCCGGCTTATCTCGGACTGCAGAGACCCAATGAGACAAAAAGGTTAAATAAGGGACTTGGCGCTAGCAAGGCTGCGGCAAATGATTCTGCCGCTAGCATGGACGGCCTTTCCAGAGTCAGGGTTTTTTTTTTAAATGTATTTCGGTCGCTATGAGCTTTAGCTACAGTGGCGTTGTCCTCATGTAGCTCCACAGGCAGAAACGTCCAGTTCGTAGCCTGAAGCAGAGTTTAAAGCTTTTGTTTCCCTCCGGGGTCAGATTTAAATATGCAGCTTCTCTCCTGCCAACAACGGACAGAAAATATATATCATCAAATACCACGGGAATGATTGGATTTACACAGAAATGTACACATCAAACACACATTTCCTTTTATTTTACACTCACACACCATGTGGACTTTTTTTGACATTGCAGTGTGTCACTGGTGTCTCCAGGCAGCTGTGGGGACAAGGAGCCGGACAGGACGAACCCGTCCTGCTGCCGGTCTGAAAGAGGTGTTTATTATGAAACGTTATGTGCAGAGATTCAATCAGCGATTAGAAATCGAGTCTGCCGCCGTGGAGCAGGGGTCAGTTTGAGGCCTAATCTGTGACACATTTTTACTTTTACGTTTTTTTTCTTTTTTCTCCAATCAGCATATTATTATTATTGTTCCATATTCCCCATGACCCTGTTATCACACCCATCTCATGATAACGTTAATTACCATTTAGGCTTGAACTAGAAACCCACTGCCTACATTTGCATATATGTAAATCATAATCAGATTTTCTTTTTTTGGGGGGCGCTAATCGATTCTCTTTTTCAGCCGTTAACCCCGATGTAAACGTCGGAGTGTAACAAATGGGCGGGTTCCTCCCCTCGACCCGGAGTCTGTGCTGTCAGTAGAGGCAATTAGGCTTCCTGTGGTCAGACACGACAGTGAGACGGCTAATTACACTGTCGTCTTCCTCTTCTCAGCTCAGCCAACTGCTGGACAATGAAATTAGCCTTCCAGTTCACTAAAGCTGTCTGGAGGAAATTATTGTGTGTGTGTGTTGGGACCACAAGTCCGCCGTAAAGCGTCATGTCTGGAATCTGAAAGCTCTTTTTAAAAAAAAAAAAAAAAAAATAGAGGAAGAGAAATTATCTCTTGTTTTCATCTCACTTTTGAAATTCGGTTCCCACCACGAGTCTGTCCCTCATAATTTACAGCGGACTGTGGGAAACGTGTTTTTAACTCTGCGCTGTGTTGTGGTCGTCTCTCTCATGCTCGCTCTAATAAACAAAGCTGCTAAACACCAAGTGTTTCACATTTTTCCTTTTATGATTCTGACATTTTTTTTTGTCTTTGAAACAAGAGCGCTCAAGGGAACCGCTGGATGATGACGAGTTGTTTATTTTGCATTTCTGATCAATGTGGGTGGAATTACATCTCTGAGTTACATGTGATGCTCGTCTATTTGTGGTGTTACGGTGCAGTTCCTCCAAGATGCTCCAGTCACCTGTGCCGTAACGCCCCTAATAGACCAGCCAACTTTTAATGACCCCTTTCTCTATTGGTCATTTAAGATCACATGGGCAGGGTCACGGTTTAAAACCGGCCATATTGTTTTGAGCTTCCTCTGCTTCATCTGTGGGACCTGCTTCATTTGTAAGTTCATGCCTCATGTTTTATTTTTCAGGATCCACAGTGTTGCCCATAACTCTTGAATGTTCTTTGTTTAATGATTGTAATGGTGAACTTTGGCGAATATTCGTTTGGGAACCTTTTCTGGATCCTTTGATTCATCTTTAGTTGTGCGTAACAGACGTTGGGCCTTGTTTTTGCATTTGTGAAACGGATTCAAGACTTGTTGTGTAACTGCGTTGGTTTGTTGTGTTGAACAATTGGGTTCGGTTTTATTCTGCGTTTGTAAAATAAACAGGATTAACAGGATTAATTTACTGAATGGACTTTCATGAAACTTGTTGGAAAAAGTTGGTTTTGGTAGAAATAAAACAGTGTTGCTGAATTGTGGTCTTTGTACTGATGCACATATTAAAAAGTCGAATTTATGGTTCACTGGATTGGACTCAAGCCCTGCATTTGAGTGCTGGGGTTGAGTGGGACGTTTAAAAGGCTGCTGAGTCTGAAACTAAGCTCATGGCTCCGCAGCTTCACGGAGGCAGTTGGTGTTTGTTCTGTGACGTGGTTCAGAGCCCTCTGATGGAGCTTCAGAAGCTCCTCACGTCGTGACTCCTCGTTTCCCTCTGACCTTTCTGTGAGCTCTGATAATGACGGGGAGCTCCCGCCCCGCTGCGTGCGCATCTCCCTCAACATGTGAATGTTTAGCGATGCTTTGACATTTGACCTTTGCTCACATCTGCTGTGGTCCACCGGCTGCCAGGTCTGATATCATTGATTTTTGTGTCACATCCACACTGAGCTCGTTCGTTCGTTCAGACTTCGCCTCTGAAAAGATCGGGTTTCCTACTTTTTCTTCAAAGTCTCTCCTGAACTTTCAAATCAGCTCCTCTGATTTCGTGTGTTGACTGAGTGGCACCTCTCCCTGATGGTGCAGCTTGGTTGAATTTAAAGGGATTGTTGAAAAAAAGTTGTGTTTCATGTGAAAAGATGGAGGCTGATTGAACTCAAAGAAGCTCAGATCGTGGCAGTTAATGTTGTGTATTAATTTGAACTGGGAACTCCTGTGAGGTCACTGCGCCGCCCACCATCTTGTTTTGTTGATACTGTTGAGACTTCAGTCGCGCAGCCACCGGTGTGTCCCTCTGAAACCTGAGAGGAATAACTCAGTCTGAGCCTTCAAAGCGCTTCTTCGTCATCTGACAGATATTTCCAGTTTGTCTGGAATGAGTAAAATACTTGTTGTCTGCAGCAAAAAAAAAAAAATAAATAAAATTAAAATCCAATATGTCTAGAGGCGGCACCAGCAGCTCGGCCAGCGAAACAAAGGAGACGGAGAAACTGTTGCATTTAAATGTTGGTTTTTGCCCGAAGCAGATGCCGTCATATCATGAAAATACCGCCTGAATATGCACCCACTGCTCTGTTAGAAGTTAGAAAATCAGATTTACACTTTATTGGTTTGCACAACAAGGCAGCCAAAACAGAATGGTGCTGGAGGGGTGGAAGTCTGGAATGGTCGATGCCACTGGTCTCGTTTCTGTTTGGAATCCTGCATTTCTTTAAATTAAATCTCCGACTAGACCGGAGGCACATTAATGAAATGTGCATTACCACAAAATGTGGTTTTCATTGTTGTTCTGGGCGGACTGTGGTTATGGTTTGAAAGCAGAGGGATGCGTCTGCAGACGTGTGCCGGGATGTTTTCTGTTGTCACCAACGTTTAAGCAGGCAAACGGCGAATTGGAGCAATTCACGACCACAGCGTGAACGGAGATAGACAGAGTGAGAAGTCTGGCTCGGCGTTTACAGACGGCCCCTGTGGATCCATCACCTCTGAGTTCTCTTCTTTCTATTAAATGCTTCAGTGGGAGTTACAAGCCACTCAATCATTCCCTTCCCCTTTGATCGAAGCCGATGGAGGGGGGAAAAACACCGTCTCATTGTGCCACGACTCCAGGGGGAAGCAGCAGCCGGACCCCGGGGGTCAGCTGCGAGCTCGCACAGATATTACATCATGTTTATGTGGGAGGGGCACGGACTCATCCTCGGCCATACGTGCCAGCGTCCTGCAGGATGACTTTGATCTTGACTACCTACCCGCTGCTCCCCCAGGGTCACATACAAGTGAAGGCCATAACTTGCTGCCCTCCGACCTTTGACCTCTTCTGTGAGGGCTGGAAATAAAAACTCAAAGGCAGCGTTAACTGGTGTGGCGGAGCGGCGAGCAGCAGGGTGGCATGGCTGCGGGCGGTGCCGAGTCGGTTCTGTTTTTTAGCCCTCTTTTCCGTCTCTCTCTGGCCATTTCTCGCCGTCGAGGTGATGTTGCCGGGCAACAGCCAAAAGGAAATGGGATTCGGCACAGCGAGGTCAAGACTGAATGCCTCAAAAATTGTTCCTCTCTCCCTCACAGACTCGGATGCACGCTGCTCCGACCGTGAACCTCCAGGTAAATGCTGCAAACCTCTTGAAATCCTCGTTGAATTTTTATTTTGCTCTGATTCAGAGGTTGCCGGAGTCCGTGCCCTGTGCCTTTATCCAGCTCAGGCGCTCGCTTCCTCCAGCCACTTGGGAAAAAAAAAAAAAATACGCTCCTGGGTTGGAGGAGTGGGATGTGAGGAGGAAGCCGCCTTAATGTTTCAAGAGACTCTCGCTTTTCTCCACTGCAGAGGTGCGGGGAGGTGGTGGAGGGCTGCTGACCTTCACTGAAGAGGAGTCACAGGGACGGTCTGTCCCTCGTGCTTCTCCAACAGGAGATAAACTGTTTGGAATCTTTGAGAAGTTTTTAGAATCTTTGGAAAATAACAAACTGCTCCTGCCTTTTGCTGCAACTTGGGCTGAGCAGCGTAAAGTGTTTTTTTTCGTCACCTTACTGACATCACATCACATGTCCCGGTAACGTGTCCCAGTAACACTCGTGTCAGCTGCAGCCGGCGTCTTTCACTACTCCTCCACACCGGGAGCAGCCGAGTCGTGAAACGCCTCCGTTCCTCACTTTTTCTCAGCAGTGACAGTTTCTGCTTTTTCTTCATCCACTGAACTTTTCCTGTCCGGATATGAAAGATTAGCGAAGATGTTGAAAATAAAACGCCATCAATTTTAAATTCTATTAAAATGCCCCCAAACATAATTTTTTCCCGGTGTCACGCTCTCAGCCAGCCGAGCAACAGCTAATTTAAAATGTGTATTGATGGTTACAGAGCTGGTGGGGTGGGGGGGTTCTCAAATATTGGAAGCAACTAAATTTAGTTCTTTGAAAAAGTAAAACCCAGGGTTTCTAGCGTCCGCTTTGATGCTCCTGAAAAATGGCACCTGAGGTCGCGGCAGCGACTCGAAGCAGCTCGTCCTTTTGCTTCAAATTAACTTCATCCCACTTTTCCCCTCTTTGCCCATTAATCATTCAGAGAAAGTTGCGGGGAGTGAGCAGCTCTGGAGCTCACTTTTATGCAAAGAAAACAAAACAATGCGGAGCCTCTGTGGAAAAGAGCCTGCAACGTTTCAGCCTCCACAAGCCGACACTTTCAACTTGATGCCGTTGGGACTTTTTTCCATTTTTTTTTTTTTTTTTTTTTGGGTGCAGGTATTTAATTCGTCGAGCAGGTATTCAGGGAGCAGGAGGGGAGCAGGGAGGCCTCATGGGCATCAGGCAGGAGGGTAAACAAGCTTCAAAGCCCCTCCAGAAGCCTCAGACTTGACCTCTGACAACTCATTAGTTACACACCAGGCAGCATCTGGAGTATCGCACCGAGCATCGTGGACCATATCACTGCGAGTTCCAGCCCAAACTACAGAGACGTGCGAACAGGCTGCTCCCTTAATGGATGCTAGACAACACTTATATTTGCTTAATCTGGTGGTTTACTTCTTCCAGATATAGAAGAGTGTCTCATCCCCGAGCTGAATGAGGTTTCAGTTTTCCCCGGCTCGTACCTGCACCTAAATGCACCTCTGGCAAATGACATCACAGCGTTTCCCACCAAGTTCATATTTTAAATGAGATTTTTTTTTTTGTCCGTGATACATTCCAGCTTCACTGAGGGCATTGGCTCTCCCCCGGAGCGCGGATCAGATAAACCTGGTTGTGGCACTTGCATGGGAATCCATCAGCGCGCTCTGCTATCGTCACAGGAGATCATTGATTTATTACAGGCAGAGAATACTGTACTGCAGCCCACCCCGCTATCGCTTTGATCTTGTAATGACCAAATCTAACGATGAAAACCTCATGTGGTGCCCGCCTGCCTTCAGACCTCGCGGCTGAGCTCCCCCCACACCCCCCCCGCTCTTGATGGATCCTCTGGAAGTGTGATGATGGATAACTGGGGGGCAGATGTTTCAGGAAGTAGCCCATTGATAACAGGCCTGATTGGAGATCATCTCCCCTCCCCCTGCTCCACCAGCCCATCCATCATTGGCTGAAATCGGAGGCTGTCCCTGAGTGTCAGAGACGCTCTGATCTGATCTGAGGGCGGCGTGGCGTCCTCGGGATTTAACGCGATGCACATGTAGCGGTGGTTTGTTGTTGCGCTTCATAATGAACGGGGTGGGATGCGTCACGACAGCTGAAGTCTTGCTGGTGTGTTGTTTAATGGTGGGAGGTATTTTGGGGGTGCGTGTCCTCAAAAGGCATTAAATAGTGACAGCACTTGTCAGGCATTTTATAACTTATATTATTATAGAGATTAAAGATGGGATTGGTAATCCTGTGGAAACTTGTCCCGCCCCCTCCAATCAGCCGTCCCATCAGTGCACGCCCCTTTAACCATGTGACCTCTACAATCCGGACCACTGACAGCTTTATTCATTGATTCTTTTCCAGCTAATAAGATTTATTTAAAAGTGTTTCAGGAACGTCTCACCAAGCCTTTAAGAAACTAGAACGTGTGAGAGAGTCCTTCCAGGTCGATCACGCTGTCGTTCCAAACGGACAAAGCGATGGGGCCCTCGTGCGCTGCTGCTGTTGCTCGTGTTTCCTCTGAGCGCAGGAAGCGTTCAGCTCTGAAGGATTTGAGAAACCGTGCAATCGTCCTGAATTTAAATGGGTTCAGGGCCCCGCGTACAGATGGCCGCGTCCACAGCCAGATACGGCGTTCAGTTCGCTCTCGTCTCTCCCTCTAATCACACCCTCTCTTTTTCTCATTGCTGTCTTTTTTACAGCCTCTTTATCGCCCGGCTCCTTCGTGCACCTTGCACACAAACACACCTTCAGAAGGCACACGCTGTTTTTATTCGGTTTTATTCCCTCTTACAGTCGCTCCATCTCTCAGCCAGTCTCTCTCTCTCTCTCTCTCTCTCTCTCTCTCTCTCTAATGTCCCTTTTTCCACCTCTTCTCACTCCCAGTTCATTCCCCAGTTCTGAGAATGGAGATAAGGAGATTGTTTTACTTTCACCACCAATCAAGTCGGCGCAATTACACAAAGCAGCAAACGCTTTCTCTCTCTTTGTGTCTCCCTAACGCGCCGTCTTTTATTCCTCCCTCCCTCCCTCCCTTCCTCCTCCTCCGAATTTCCAAACACGAAGAAATTAGACAAAGAAATCACTTTTGGTGGCAGGTGCAATGGCACAAAGTGGTGAGCGTGCACCTTTAACAGTGCCTTTCTTTACCAAACACACACACCGTCAAACATTTATTTCCCTGCCTCTCTCCGGCTGCACAAACCCAAACTGCGGCGATAAGAGCGTCGCAGACTTTCACGTCTCACTGAACAAACTCTGACACAGTGAGGGAGCGATGTTGCCGCCGTGCACCCGAGTGATGTATTAACACCAAAGTACCAGATTAAAACAAATGGGGCCCGCTGAAGGCTTCCAGACATCTCGCATCTCATCTGCTGTAACAGTCCGGGAAAATGAAATGTGCTGCGAAGGGGCAATTCCACCCCTGTCATGCACGCTAAGCTGTGTTAGTCTCCGTCACCTTGACGTCCTCAGAACTTCAGTCGCTGCAGAAACCGGCTCCGTGCATTTATTTCTGCAGCAGTTTCTCAAACTTGCAGCTGATCATTTAGTGAGGATTCTCATATTTTCCTGAGGGAAGGGGGCCGTGCACGTGTTCAGCATCTTGCCTGGCTTGAACAGAGACGACACTTAATCCAAACAAGTTAATTAGCGAGGAGATAGCATCGGCTCGAAGGAGGCTAATGAAATAAACACTGTCCTAAAAGAAGAGGTTCAGCAATTAAGCTACTGGAGCGCAGAGTCATTCACGTTCCATTGTGCTGTCGTCTTTAATTGTGGCTCCGTGATGAATACGGCTCCTGACGTGTGTGTGTGTGTGTGTGTGTTAATAACCCTCTCTCCTCTTTGTTTACCTGCCTTTGTTTACTGAGGGACAGTATGGCTGTCCTCTGTCTCTGACTACTCTTCACTTCCTGGGAGTGAGATCATGTGTTTGTATAAAAACAGTGAGGGCTCAGATGTGGCTGATTTAAATAAATGGTGTGTGTGTGTGTGTTTATACGACGCTGTATATTTACCTCTTATATAAGTGTGTATAGAAGTCCGGGTGCTTTAATTGTATATATATACAAAACTCTGACAGACGTTCTTGAGTGTCCAAACTTGAGTTCAAGTGTCCTCCATTCCCCCTCTCTCTCTCTCTCTCTCACACACACACTCTGAAACACGTAGGACTTCCTCCTATGCTGCACCTGTGGCTCGGAAGAGTCAAGACACACAGTTAAAAAGGCAATGACGTTGACAATCGTTTAGCTGACGGTTGTTATTTTATAGATTAACCAGGAAGAAAACACGTTTTTACATTAACGTGCAAACAGCCAAGTGTGACGATAGCGTCGCTGCTGTTTCTCCACATATTGACGCTTCAGCTTTCCCTGTTTCTTTTTCCATTTTCAATCAGTTTTGATGCACAAAGCCTTTATTAAGCAGCCAAACCAGATTATAAAGCATTGTGAACATGCTTCCTGCAGACGTGCGTGCGTGCGTGCGTGTGTGTGTGTGTGTGTGTGCGCTCAGGTGAATGGAAACCACGGAGACAGATGCTCCTGCGCGAGTCATCTCTCATGTCCTCCTCCTGAACAATAGCCTATTGTGGCACCGCGGCAGACTGACAGATCCAATACAGCCCCGGCAACAGAGAGCAGATTAAGTCACTGCATCATCGCTTACGGCTCCTTTTTAGACGCCATTAATTGCCTCGAGAAAGAGGTTTAAGAGGAATGAATGAATGAATGCAGGGACGGATATCGCCGCGTGTGTGTGTGTGTGTGTGTGTGTGGAACATGGAGGTGGAGCTCCGACGTTATAAAACCTTCATAACCAACGCATCAAAATGGCAGCCAGAGATTTCATGTTAATAATAATAATTAAGCTGCTGCTTGTCTTTTGCTTCAGAACAAAACAACCTCAATAAAATCTTTATTTCTGTTAAATATCCCGATGGAAAGCACAAGACACACAGAGCCGTCACCCAGACGAACTTCAGAGTCAAAGGACATAAAAGTTCAGACAGGTTTCAGCTTTACAAAAACCAGTAAAATCAGAATTCCAACCGAGTGAAGAGCTGACCAGAAAGAGAACAATCAGCGAAGACGCCTTTCAGATTACAGCAGAGCAGCCTCCGTCCTTGTCTTTCAGTCTGTCTCCAGACGTCTCCCACGAGCGTCAGGACGGCTCCCACCGGACGGAGTCTTCCCTGCAAACTTTTCTTCCCCTTTTAAAAGTAAATTGGAGGACTTGGCCATCAGCGCCGAGCAGCACTTTGAGATTAATGGCTCGACTTTAAAAGGGAGTAAATAACCACGCCGGCGAAGAGCGAGGGCCTGAGACGCTGCAGCGGCCGAGGGCGTAAAAAACACTGAACTGAAGGGGATGGAGGGAGAGAGGAGCCCAGCGTTGTTTCTTCATATTTATTATTGTTGGGACATGTGACGCCCTGCAGCCGTTGGTTATGAGTTGAAAGGAAACTGAAACATTTTAAACTCACAAGCGGCAGAAAAGTTTCCCTTCTCCCTCCGCTGGCATCCGAGAGACTTGTTTTTATTCCATTCCTCCTCATACATTTAATTTACTTGGCACCGGTTTGTCTTGTTCCAGGGTTTCAACCAAATTCATTTTACAGGCGGCTACGTCTCTCATTGGAGTTTAATAGATGCCGTTTGATCACAGGAGCAGGATTTGGGGAGAGAGCAGCAAGAATTTGTGGCTCGCTGTCAAACGCCGGAGCTTCTTCAGCGTCTCATAAAACCTTCACCAGCAGAGGTGCAGCGCGGTTTGTTTAAGCTAGTGACAGGCCAGACGGAGGATGTAAATAAATGGAACAATGGCGGCATAAAAAAAAAAACCTTGTCTTTAATTTTACGCTGGTGTTTTTCTATCGTGACGACCGTCGACATGTCGGCTCGCCACACGCGCTGCGAGCGTGTTCGGCTTCGTCCCCTGACTGAACCCAAAACTCAGGAAATCTTTCTCCCGGTTATTTCCGTCTCCTCTTGTCTCTGCATATTCAAGAAGCCGATGCACAAAGTTAGGCACATGCTCTCAGATTTAAAGTCTCTGCTCGCACCAGACTTGTCGCCTGCGGCAAATTCACATCTAACGGCGTCTCCAACTTCATCTGTGTAAAATTGCTCAGCCTCTCAAATTAGCGTCTCAGTATGGGAGACACTGGTGGGAGGATTTGTTTGTACGTCCCAAGTCTCTGCAAACAAAACTAATGGCTGTACCTTTAATATTTATTCAGTTCTCTTTGCAAGGAACTCCAAACTATCAAATTAATCCTTCAGAGGCTCAGTTTGTAAGTCTTCAGTGAGGCTCAGACCCAATTTAATTATTTATTCCCCACACTGCCTTGGATTTAAGTTCACGTCTGGTTTGAAGTAGTTTCTGTGTTTTGTTCCACTACTCCGGTTCTGTTCGTACGTGCTGTGTTCGGCCAGTACCAAGATTAATTTGATAGTAATCTGGCTCCGGCTCTTCTGCTGGAAGTGCAGAAATATCCATTTGGCAACAGCGGCAGGGCCTGTGGAAGAAAACTGCAGAGCCAAGATAGTTTCGCTGAACTCAGGCTGCCTCCTTTACCGAAAACTCCTCTGTCTCCTCCACCTCTGGATAATTTAAAACGAGAGATGCGGGGGAAACTTCAGAGGCTGCTCAGAAACGCCTGTTGAATGACAGAACAGCCCCGCGGGCTGGGAGGAAATCCTCCGCTAAGTGAGGGGTGTTAGGTGAGAGTCAGCAGGAAGCTCCTCTCTCAGTCTTCTTCATCCATACAGAATGAAATGGAATTCCGGACACCTGCGGCACGACCAGCGAAAAACGGTGTTTCACAAAAAGCTGCTCGGACTCGGCCTCCGTGTCCATTCTGTCATTTTAACGTCTTTACTGCAGGAGACATCTGAGTCAGGGAGTCGTCTGTTCTGAGCTCAGTTTACATTTTTAAAGTTCTCTTAACTTTAACAATTTACAACAACCACCTCTAAAAACAAGATTATTCTTTTTTATTCTTTTACAAGCCCCTAAACTGTGTAGATGGATCATCATAAAAACCTTAAAATATTCATGGTGTTATCAATTAAACATCCCAAACTGTTGTACCTTGATTAAAACAAATTATTCAGGAAATTAAGGAACATTTTCTTCATAATTAAAGTCCTTAATCAATGTGTATATATAACTCATGAAGCCCTAATGGTTATTTTAATAGATTGATCTAAATACTGAATAATAAAATGTGTCTTTTTAATTAATAGGAACATATTTAAACTGATTACCTGCTTGGAATCTGCCCACGTTGTTGATGGAACATCAACTTTAAGAAGAAGAACTGCAAGAATCAAACTGAAAGGATTTAAAGGATTTCGTTTCAAGTATCTCACACTTTCTTCCAACTTGATGAAATTTAGCTGCGGATCACCTACACACTTGTGTTACCTTGGCAACCGTTGATCACATTTCAGACCTGTGTTACTCTCCGGGAGCCGCTGACGTGTGCACGATTATTGACAATATTCTGGTTTGAGGTGAGACTCTTATGAGCACTATTGTTTCTGTAGCGCTCTCTCTCTCTCTCTCTCTCTCTCTCTCTCTCTCTCTCTCTCTGTTGGGAGCATCTGTAATTTCCCTGTTTTATTGGCTGCATGCACTGGAAATCATTTCCAGGGCTTAAAGGCTTCGGTGCGATTGAATACTCAAAGCAAGTCAACACGCAGGATTTCTGCTGCTTCCAGGTTTCAGGTGATTTGCTAAACTCACAGTGGATTTGTAACCAGTCAGTAGTTTCCTGTGGCGTCGTCATCACGCACTGGCAGCTGTGTTTGTTTCTCCATTGGGCCTCGGGTCTGGGTTCTGACCGTTCAAAGACTCCAGAGCGTCAGAGGGTCGTCAGGCCGTCGGTGCTTCGTCAGACGAGAGGAGCTCAGGATCAAAAGTCTCTTAACCGATGCTCCTCTTCCTGATCTCAGCGTATGGCAGCTGACGCTCTGGTTGGTGTGGCTTCCCAGGCAACGGAGAGGACACGCACACGCACACACACACACACACACACACACACGGCTAATGAACGTGCTCAGAAGTAGATTGTAGTGAGGAGACAAATGAAGGGAGACTCTTAAATTAGATGGAAGAATCATGTATGTGCGCATTTGTTTAATCCCCAGGATTTGTTCCCACACACACAAACACACACACACACACGTGCACAACGCTCACACTCACACGCCAGATATCGTCAAGCTCTCGTCTCATCCGGCACAAGTGTGCAGTGCTTTGTTCTGCTTTGTGTTTGTTCCCAGAAGAGGCGGAAGGTAAATTTGAGACCAAAGCGCTGCGCTCATTAGCATAAAAGACGGAAGCAACGCGAGAGATGAAGCGGACAGAGGACGGGTCCAGTCATTCTGGTGTTTAATAAGGTATCTGATGTTCCCAGCGCAGGCGAATCAAAGCAGGCGCGTGCGTGCGCAGCAACAAGTGTGCGTGGAGGAGTGAAGATGTTTACGGCGCCGCTCAGCGGGGGATCTTTGTCGGCCCGTCTGTGAGTGAACTTCATTCCGCTGTGTAAATTCCCCTCCTGTCTTTTGATCAGCCGCATTCAAAGCTGCTCAACTTTTTCATTCGCGCGGCACCGGCGACAGAACGCCAGGGATCAGAGCGAGGATTCCCGCGCTTCGGCAAACAAGCTCTGCTGTTGTTCAGCGAAGGAAGGTGCCAACGTTCAAAGTCGCAGAGCAACGCTGACTCACAAAGACAAGCTGTTGGCTTTTGTTTCATCTTTTTTTTTTAACTCCCCCTACAAAAAACCGATGACTTATCTCACTTGAATCCATATGGCGACGCAGCCAGCCGACGCATTAGCCAAGTGACAAATACAATTCCCTCCCCCGCCGGCGTGGGGCCCTGTGGCAGCCTCCTGAGCTGATTCGCACCAATCAAAGGACACCTAATCAATCCGGTCAGCGGGCCGTGCTGGTCATTTCCAGCCGGGCCAAGTGGACATGTGCTCAGGGAGCAGGGACTCCAGCGCGTCCTGACCAGCGGCATCGACCCGTGACCGCAGTGACTCTTTATTTCTTCAGTTTCTAGATTCAAATGAGTTTAGAGACTGAAACAAGGTGGCTGCTAATCCGTGGAGCAAGACTTCAGTGCGTCGTTACTGAGACGTGGCTGAGGTGAAAATGTCCTCCAGCGGGAGGCTGGGTGATGCTTTGATGAAGTTCTCTAACACACAAAGAGAATTTCAATAATCCACCACAGAGCAAACGTCTGCAGAGGATCTCCGCTGCTGCGGCGGCGGCGGCGGCGGCAGTGTAATCTCCGCCCTCCATGTGTATTAAGCGCGTCGGGCCCCTCCATGTCTGCTCATCACTCAGTAGATGGTGACGTATTGATTCATATCTTGCAGTTTGGAATGCATGTACATTAACCTCTGTGGGATGTTGCATCGGTTTTTTTTTGTTTTTTTTCCCATGATGCCTGGCTGTACGATCCATAGTGTGTGTGCGTTATCACATGTAGCGCTGCACAGTTTCATTCTCCTGCTTTTAAACGTCCAGCTCGAGGAAGAGGAGCAGCTGTGGTGTCGAGGTCAGAGACGCCGGAGCTTCGTTTACACGGCGCCGTGGAAACATGGCGTCTGCAGAGGCGGTTCTCTTGCCTTGATGCTTTTACGATGAAATCGCTCGTTATAATGTGATTTTCATCGTCTGATATAAACAAAGAAGCATCGTCCAACGACCAGACTTCAGATGTCGCCTGAGGCTGGGGATGTTTGTTTTTTTATCAGAAATCTCCCGGAAGTCAAAGCGTGGCGGCGCTCTGTGGCTCTTCCACATAAATATTTGACGTGAATCATTTTCCCTCCTCAAACCACCGAGGCGGTGAAGTGAACAGGGTGTCATGCCGTTAATGGACGGCTTCGGGCTGCGTGGGGTCTCTGGCTCATCGTGACTAATCCTAGTGACTAATCTGGTTGTAAATGATAGAACCGTCATTCTTGTCTTTAGAACGTGCTCCAGACGTCCTATTTCTGGACTGTGACAGCCACGCGGCTGCTTGGAAGTGATATGGGTTAATTTATTTAACAGTGCAGAGTAAAAATAACGAGAACAAGCAGAGATAAGTCCTGGGTTTTACAGTAAAATATATTTTACAACTTGCTCTTTAATGCTCGATCTGATTTGGATGCCCTCAACTACACCAAAACCTCCTCTTCCTTTTCCTGGCGTCCGTTCCCGAGGATGGAATTTAATAACGCGACCCTCCTCTCTGGGTGACTGCAGGCTCAAATCCCTGGAAGCCCCACGTTAATGAAGCTGTGGGTGACGTGCTGAACCCCACACGAGCTCGGTTCGGTCTCATTATTGAGGGTTAGCAGCTCCTCTGCAGGACTAGATGTCAAACTCCGGCGTCCGGACGAGAAAGGAAAATAAGGATTTTGCCGAATTAATCATCAGAAATGTGAAAATGGATATGAAGTGCTCACCACGCCACACGAACCCTTCACTACTACACGACTATAGACACTGCTAACAGCCTCTGGTGGCAGGCTGCAGTAGAGGCCATGAACCTCGCCTCCTCCGTGTTAGCAGATGGGACGAGAAGCAAACTCCTATAGGTGGTTTCTGTCATTTTTGGTTTTGTCTCTTCGATTCAAATTTAAATCACGTCAAAGATGGCAGCGCTCGTGTCCTTTCTCTCGTCCCTGCTCGTTTTCATGCTGAGGCTCCATTGTCTCTGCGTTGGAAGGCAGATGCTCCTGGTTGGAAAATAAAAAGCCTTGTGCTGCTCCTCCTGCCTACAAGAGAGGAGCAGAGACGATTAGTGCAGCACGAGCCTGATGTCCGCTCTCAGCCCATTTCAGTACCTCTCATTAGATCTCTGCAGTCCTGCAATTTCAGCTTGTTCCTCTCCACTGAAGTGGTGTTCAACAACAAACTGCTCGTCTTCCAGCAGGAAACTGCAGAATGGGAAGCTAAAGAGCATTTCTTTTTAAAGCAGCTGCATTAAACCTGCAGTCAGGTTTATTGCTGTCATCTGTGTTATTGCCTGAAATGTCTCTTTTTAGGAGCGTCCTCATTTCTGGATGAGACG
Source organism: Pseudorhombus dupliciocellatus (assembly GCA_016785235.1). Taxonomy (NCBI): domain Eukaryota; kingdom Metazoa; phylum Chordata; class Actinopteri; order Pleuronectiformes; family Paralichthyidae; genus Pseudorhombus; species Pseudorhombus dupliciocellatus. Next base: position 1,675,059 of record JAFBJW010009051.1, on the reverse strand, counting down.
CTTGTCCAGCTGCTTTGTTTTGTGACCAAACTGAACACTAATGGATTCATTTGGTATCTTTCACATACTGAACATAAAAGTGCTGCAACAGGGACAGCACAGTTCTGGGCGAGAGCGAGGGACCATCACATGACCGGGCGCCGTCGTCTGTCTGGTGGCTGCACAAGAACGACTTTGTGAAAGTTCCGTCGCCTCCGTGCCGGGAGGAAAACAAAGTATTTAAGATGCCTCCCAGTTATCAAAAGGAGAACTGTGGCATTTCGGTTTGAGACAGATCTGTCTTGAAGTGTGTTGAGCGGGGGACGGGAGGAACCCGAGCAGCAGCGCGAGCGCGTACAACATTGATTACAGTTCACGAGCGCACACGTGATGACTGATGACACGCCGCCGCGGGAGCTGACACACGTTTTATTATCAGGCGAATTGTTTGCACATTTTATCCAGTTTATTTTGCAGAAATCAACAGAATGTGGCGGGCTGACCCTCGGAGCTCGGGGGGGCGGGGCGGTGGGCCGACCTCCATCCTGTCGACCGCCCCCCTCTTCCCCCGACTCTAACCAGAGGAGGTACAGACGCACTCTATTACCTCTGGAATGGCAGAGGAATTGAATTAGCCCTGGGTGGCTTAAGCATGTGGGCTTGTGTGAACCTGTTAGCGGGGTGCAAGTGCATCATCTTTCACAATCAGCCGGCTGTGTGATGTCCCCGGCAGAATGAGGCTGCTGTGGCTCTGCAGATGGAGCGGCGCCTCGCTGGTGAAAATGTATTCACTGGCTGTTTCTTCTTCTTCTTCTTCTTCTTCATGTGGTGAGAGACCCTGTTGGCGTCTGGAGCCAAAGGTTTGAGAGGAGGAGTGTGGGGGGGGGGCGTGAACAGAGGCGGCTCTGACCTGATCTCTGATTCTCAGTGTTGCTGGAATATTTGTCATAATTAAACAAATAAAAAAGGGTTCAATCAGATAATCTGTCAAAGGCACTAAACTACACGTGTGCTACTTTTAGTGCTCACATGTTTAGTCGGTTAGAAATTGACGGCACATGCATATAAATTCGTCTGCTTCCTGACTGTGAGCTTCAGAGTCTCCAGCCCCTCACTGAGAACTTCAAGGAAGGAAATATAGCACTGATTGCTCCACTGAGACCCTGAATGTGGCTGTTTTCTGAGCCTTTACCTTCATTTAGGGGCTATTGTGTCTGACGCAGCTGACAAACAGCCTTGAAAATCCTTTCGTCTGCAGCGTCTCTCTGTTTTCTTTGCTAAATTTACCCGCGGTGCGAAGGCAGTGCTCTGTGAAGGAGGAAGCTTGGTGACAATGTTATCACGAGGGAACACCAGGAAGCAAGACCCTGGAGTTTGGGCAGTAAACAGCTCTGTGACGGCTCCGTCTCTCTGTTCCCATACAGCCGAGTGGATGGTTTGGTTAGAGGGTCGTTGTTCAGACGCCATGACCAAACGTCAAGTGTCCTCTTCTTTGAGGACTTCATGTGTTGTCTGCTTATGTTCACTGTGGGGGACAGAATGGACAATTCAACTTAAAAAAATCAGACCTATGGACTTTATTTCAGTTGCAGTATTAACTCTATCAACATCTCTTAATTTCTGGGGTTACAGGAAGGAGTTTCTTTCAAAAACTCTGGAGTTTAAGATATTTTATTAGCTGATCTAAATGCTTGTTTCCTGAAAGGAAATAGTCAGTGTTAATATCCCACTAGCAGCGCTGATCACCGTTCATTGAACTTCATTAACCGTCTTCAGTAAACTCACCGTGGACCTCCTCCGCCTGCAGCAGCGCCTCCTCCACTCCTCCGTCATGAGTTTGACAATGTGGAAAACTCCACACATGGCTGCACCATGAACGCAGCAGGAGCAGCTCTGGGGGGGGGGGTGATGGTGCCGAATAAGCTTGTCACGTTGACGGATCAATCAGCCGCTGGCGCCGGTCCCGGTGGCCCCTGGCGGCCCCTGGCTTTGTGATTGGACCTCGTTGTCAGCTCAGTTTGAGATCCAGTTTGAATCCTAATCCCCCTCTGTGGTTGCCAAACCACCTGCTGACAACTTTAATTACCACCTCGAACATTCCAGTCAAGAGGCTCCTGAAAGTGGCCCAGGCCAGCGAGAGCGGGTCTAATTGAGGAGCTGGAATATTTGCAGCTGATGTTTTGGTGGAGGTGCTTCGACGGTGGAGAAGGTCGGCGAGGGAGGAGGTGACATGTTTAGGGAGAAGGAGGAGAACTGGTTTGAGTTGGAGGAAGTGGAGAAAACAGGTTGCTGTCACTGAGTAGGGGACAATAGTTATTCGACATTAACTCCAGTTAAACTGGGAAACAACAAGAACCACGAGACGTTTCAGGAACCTCCTCAGGACTGAGGTTCTTCCTCCGGTCGACAGGAAAACCTCTGCTCTGAGTCCGGGGTCCCAGAGCTCGATGTAATCTTCATCCAGGAAACACTTCTACTATCTGCTGTCCCCAGACTCCTCACTTCCTCCTCTTTCATCTCACCTGGGACCAGAACCAGTGTCAATGTGATTCGATCACCACATCAGTGTTCCTCCCTGGGTTTAAATAAGTGGAGCCCGGTCCCGCAGCTCCCCCAGTCTGAGATAAGACCTGACCTCAGATCTGTGATCTTAAAGACTGTTTCCTGTCCGGAGAGAGCAAACACAGGAAGTGTTGGACTTGAGGCCGCCACACAGCGCCAACAATAAGAGCAGGGTAAATCAGTGTGTGGTGACAGAAGCCAGAAAAGGGCCCATGGGAAACTTTGATATGTGCACACAAAGGAAACAATGAAGTATCAGTAAAACCCCTGCATATTAATACACGCTGAAATACCGCAATAATAAATCAAACTAACCATTATACTACAAGGAAGCAGCTGTGGAGACAAAGACACTAATGCTGGTGTTTGTGATTCTGTGACTAATTGTCCAGTCACATCCACACTGGCTGCTGATCACGCCGCCGCAGGATTATTGTCATTATAATGTGATGAGATGAGTGTTAAACACTGGAGCCGTTCTTTAATCCCCTCATGTTGTGACAAGTAATCCAGCAGCTGTCACTCCACTCACACTCATTAACAGCTCCACGGACCTCAGTACACACACACACACACACACACACACACACACACAGGTGTGTGATATACGCACTGTGTTCAGTCAACATCTGTTTACAGCCAGAGTCCAGTTATTTACCTACATCAAATAGGGAAATAAGTTAGTATTTTTTGGTCTCTGTTGTGTTATTATGAAATTCTAAAATCATTTAATTATTTTCTTTTAATAAGCGTAGACATTATTATGAGCAAGTTTCATTGTTTATCTTTTTAAGAACAGCGGCGGGTCGAACCCCAGACCCTGTGCGGGCGCTGGGCCGCGCGTGACCACAGAGACGACCTCCGCTGTCGTCACAACCTTTTTATTTTCTACAAGTCAACACGACACATTATGAAAACAGGCTCTTGATCTCAAGGTCGTACACGGCACGACTCTTCGTCGCACAATGAATGGCTTGTATACACGATACATCAGCATGTAGATTTAGTTTGGTGATAACAGACCCACCATTAAACCGTGTGCACCTTGGGGTCCAGAGGAAAAGCGTGGAAGGACGTTTTAACTGAAGGTCTGATGTTCTCGGGGAGACAACTTCGAGCCACTGTTCTGAAAGACAGTATGATGCGTTCAGGAAACACTGCACAATTTCCTGTTTATTCTCTCCTATGACCAGTGCAGATGGAGGAGGTCTTGTTCCTGGACGCCACCACGTGACGCACAACGCCGCCCAACTCCCAGGGCTGCGTGAGCGCCGGCTGACAGACGACTAATGACTCGACAAAGATTCCTTGCAAACAGCCTCATGAATTAGTTATCACCTTCCCTTGACCTGCGCGCCGATACCATCTCAGGCAGCCTCCGCAGCCTCCCGGGGGCTCCGGGGTTGTGTAAGTTAAGAGATAGCAGAGCGAGTGGGGAGAGGACGCGGAGCGGGGCCGGTGTCTCGCACTCAGAATGGTGATTGATGGTGGCAATCTGTCGTTATCGTTCAGGTCACGTTGGTTTGCTGGAGAGTTCGATAAACGGGAAATAACTGCTGAGCTTTGCGTTTGTTGGATTTACCAGAAAATAAACAGATGCTTTAATATTTCAAAGTCAAATTTGGAACAGAGAGAGCAAACAATCATATTATCATTATTATTATTAAATGTCGTTGTAAGTGTCCTCAGTAAAATCAATTCACAGGTGAAGCATTCGAGGTCCGTCACGTGAGCTGGCATCACTTAACTTCCTGACTCAATCTACGCAAAGTCTCGCAATTAGCTTTAATTTCATGCTATCAGTCTGGCGAGTTCAGCACATTTATCATCTGGGTGTCTAATGCTGGAGAACAGATTTATTTCCTCACTTGCTTTATAAATACGAGAGTTCTTCCACATCTTTAGACTCAATCACTAACACATTATGCCACGCTAATGGAAAAACACTCGCAGATTCAGTGCCCGCTTGTGTTTTATGATGCCTGCAATAATGACTGCACATCATAATGTTACCCAGGGCCCTTAACGAGCACAGTCTGATGTAGCCGGGTCCACGGAGCACAACACCAAGTGTAATTACCATGTCACACGATGAGGGATGACGCTCGACGAAACAAAATGCCTAACGGGGTCACGGCGTCGCCACGCGAAGCCTGACATCGTTTTTAAATCAATGAAATCATATCCCCGCTCCTAAAAGTTCCTTCTCCCTCCAAAAAAATGATTTAATGTTTATGTCACGTGCAACGTGTTTTCATCATCTTTACACAGAGTAGTAGGTCTACATCAGAGAATGCTAATGCTAAAGATGCTAAACGATTTGGGGAATTTAAGAATTTGTTAAATAAAGAAAGTTGTAGTGTAGTTTGATAAGAAAAAGCAACAGTATTACGTTGTTTCTAAAGATATTAAATATATGTCTCTGTCATGGATTCATGTGCTGTAACAAAAAACGTTTTTTGGTTTTCAAACCAAAAGAGAAAATGTTGGACCGCTTGTGTCCCGACGTCCCACCAGAGTGTGAAGAGCATGTCCCGACTGCAAAGTGGGTAAAATGGTGACACATTTCTCACAGACTGCGAGATACCCAACTGAGCATTCGTGCCATCACCGCGTTCTCACATCCAGAGAGGGTCATATGGGGCGTAGGACCGCCGAGGCTTGACGGAGCATCGCGGCCCGCTGTGCCTGCGAAGTCACACAAGAGTCACAATCTGTGCCGCTTCTGCTCCGCGAGGCGTCGGGAGGAACCGGGCAGATGGGAGAGAGAGAGGTGTCATCTGGTCACGTCGTGGCAAGAGGGGCGCCGGGGCAACCTTTGTGTAATTAGAACGGCGGTCCCAGTGCGTCGGCTGGTGACGCTGGAACCTGTAGCCGAGGGACAGAGATACTCGGCTCTGCTTTTAATCAGCAGACAAGGAGAATATACTAATGTTTTACTCATGGTATTCTCTTGTTATGCCCGTCTACTACTCACGCTCTGCCTGTTTTTTTACTCCTATTAATAACTGAAACATCAACAGTTTGAGCATTTTATCAGAAAACTTTTGATAACATTTCTTCATAAATGACCACAGGGTTATGATGATGTTAGTGCTGAGACATATTTATTTTAAAAAAATATATATTTCCAGAATATAATCACATTAATCTTGAATTATGACACAAAAGAACGTTTTAATAATGTCAGAATAATATAAATATATAATATCAGAACACAGCGTTATTAATAATCCTCGAGCACAGCTTCTAAAGACGGACACAATCAGTTGACAGTATCAGGATAGCAAAGGTGACTCATCTTTGCTTGACTGTAGTTTCAGACCCTCAGATACAAAATACAATTACTGATGATCACTTTGAATTTCATACTTTGACGCAGAGAAGAAGGTTTTCCCAAAATCTTTTCAGATCAGAACTAAACGACGACGTTCCCCCCTCAGGTTTTGGTGTTTGCTGTCAGATGAAGCCTGTGAGTGAAGCTTTGTTCTGTTGGAGTGGAGAGTTTGCACGAGGCTCATGGTTCTGCATCGGGGGATAAACTGCGTCTCATTTTCTCGAGCTGAGTTTGAGCTGTGCAGAATTTTCCTCGATGATGCTTTAGCTCAGACACTTCAGAAGTCAGATGTACGATTTAAACTTTAACCCTGTTCAGTAAACTTCAGGCTCTTTAGGCCGCTGAGGCTCAGTGGGTGGTCCACTGACCAGCGGGTCACAGGTTCAACTGAATAACAGCTATACTGTAAAGGTATTGGGTGGAAGCTCGGTGCGTACTCCTCTGCTGAGTTAAATTATTCACCACAGGCACATTTTACCTGCAGGAGCTGCTTGGCCAGTTTTAATTTTGGACTCAGGGAATCTATTCATATTCATCTTGGACTTGACAGACTCCATTTTTCATCTTCAGTCACACGGTGGCCAAACATGGACTTCAACGTGCACTACTCCTCTCCTCCTCCTCTATTCTGTGTTCTTCTACTTTTCTTATCCGTGGGGAAGTTGTGTGGCAGAGAGAGAGAGAGAGAGGTGATCAGACCAGATGGGACGGATGACTGCAGAGAGTGGGAGTGAGCGAACGTCAGAATGAAGAAATGGACAGAGGGAAAAACGTCTGGATGAGGGTGATGCCACTGCATTATGCATCGCGGCCGATCAGCCCGGGTGTCTTGTGTTTACGGGGTTTGTGTCAAGGGTGCCACTCCTGCTTCACGCTCTGTGGTGATGGACCTGTTGCCATGGCAGCAGCAGATCAACTCATTAGCAAATATGACTGCGGGTCCGCAGAGAGAGAGAGAGAGAGAGAGGAGGAGGAGGAGGGCGCCGGGTTTGACGGACAGCAGACATTGAGGAATGGGTTTAATTTTGACTGAGTCGGGCAGCGGCATGCGAGAGGCTGAGAGGACGCCATTAGACATGAGCATACGCAGTGATTGGATCGCCGGGATGCGTGCACCGTAATTGGAGAATATATTAGAGAAGCAGATGTTCATTTTGAAAGATAAATAGCTTCAATAGGTTCATCACGCGCTTCATCATAAATTTCGCATTTTATAAAAAAAAAGGCCGATGCTGGTCGATGTTTTTCTTGTTTTGAAAAGTCGAAACTGAAAAGGTGCAGAGCGAGGAGCCCTCCACCGCAGAGCTGAGGCGTGAGCCTCATACAAATGTGGACGACGCTGAGGGGTTTCAAACTTCACAGGCTTTTGCATTGCTGCAGTTTTCTGTTGAAAATGGGATAGAGCGGAAATTAAAATCCAACTGTTGCCTCTGAGTGCTGCATGAAGTGACATTTTCAGTCTTAAAGGGAGGCCGAGTCAAAAGCTTGAGCAGGCATTTTAAAGGGAACCACTTTCAGGTGTTGATTAACACACAGTATATCACTGGAGAAGGAGAAGCAAGATAAATAAAAAAAACATGACAACTTTTTTCCCCTCGCTGCCTCTAACAGGTTCCACTGTGTCCAGAGTGGAGTGGCGTTAACCGACGCGTCCGTCCAGGAAGCAGAAAACATCTAAATTGCATCGCTCTCCTTCTTCTCCCACAGACATGATTGACTGCTCGCACGCGACCCCGCGCCCCTCTGCTGCGGCGCGGAGCCGAGAGCCGGCGGTGAATCTTCAATAACTGGTGAGCACGGCTCGGCAAACAACATCAAAACCAGAACGGCGAGCGGCAGAGCGGCCGTCCTCTCAGCCTTGAAATCACACTCGGGTTCTGAGCGTCTCGAGGAGAACCGTGCCCCGGGTGTGTGATCCCTCTAATGGAAGATGGTGTATAATGGAGAGCAGAGCTGCTGAGCTAATGAAGAGGGTGGCGGGGTGACATTTTCAGAGTGACGTCTGGAGTGGGCTGACATTTACTCAGGAGAAGCCCCAAAGACGGCCTTTCAGGAGATCGCTGTATCTCGCACGAGACGTTAGCGTGGAGCCGATGTCGACATGACTCAGACTCGCCGGCCCTGCTCGCCGTCTCCAGGTAGTGTGACTGGGCTGCGTCGCCTCTCGCAGATGGAGGACGGTCGTCATGGTCACTGTTCACCGGGAGAGATTCTCTGAAAATGTCACACGTTCATATTTAATGCCTGCCATCTTTTAAGCGCCTGTACGTTTGGCAAGCCGGCATCCTTATGTCACCACGGAGACGGCGTAACGTTATGCTAGCCAGGGTTATATAGCCGGGGTCTTTAAAAACGCCTCTTAAATCCACTTCAGTCGATGTGACTGTTTACCTGCGGATGACCAAAAGCCTCAGGTGGTCAAAGAGAAGACGCTTCTAGGACCAAAATCCCCCCAAAAATGTCCCTCACCTCACATGTGATTACCTTAAAAATACAAACGCACTAATGGCAGATATCAAACCCACACACCTTCCACATAGAAGGTCAAACACTTTCATCACTTCCTTCGCCCGTGATCTTTACTCTGTCAGGAGTTTGACATTTTTAGGAATACGTTCGTGGCCATCTACCTTTTCAAAGGTCACGTCAAGAGCAACCAACAGACAGTCAGAATTTCGCCGAACAGGAGCTTGAATGTTCGCTCGACGTTTTGCTAAAACGCAGCTAAGATGCGTGGAATCTTCACAAGCTGCTCCCTCTCAGAGGGAACGTGTCCGCGGAGAGAGAATCGGGTCAGAGAGAGACACAGATCAAGGAGGAGAGTGCTGCCCGGCCACATGGGGACTTAATCAGGACAGCTTTGTGCAGGGGCTGTGATCCATCTCTGGAGAGCGGTGCTGAGCGCGGTTTGATGTCACTGCCAACACAGCGACCGTGCTGTGTCCCCGGCGCTGAATGCGTTAATAAGCGTGTAATGACACTGGCCTGACTGAGGGAAACGCCACAGATGTTTCCTCAATTCTTTATTTGCTGTAGTCAGATTATTGGAGGTTCAGGCCAAGAACACGGAGGAGGGAGAAAGTGGGGCGGAGACCTAGATTCAGTATCGCCGGGCAGAACAGGGGACATCTGTTTACAGAAGAGATCCTCAATATAAACAATAATGTCATCGATATTTACATTCATTCATATGCTCGTAAATGTTATGTAGAGGAACGTAAACTAAATATTTGATCTCAGCCTTGTGCATCTTAAAAACTAAGCTTTAAAAAACACAACTTTTACATTTTATTTTTGTTATCTTGTCTGTCTGGAGCCAAACTCGATTCCGCTTGTAAACTGATTCTAATTCAAATCCCTAAAAAGCATAAAACTAATTTCTCACTGAGCAGCGAGGCGGAAGGAGACGTCTCCAGACCTCAGCACATTAATACGACCTGAGGCAGAGCCTTCTTCTTCTTCTTCTTCTTCTTCTTCTGTGGTTTAAACACAACAGCCGTGTCTCGCAGCGGCGAGCGATGTGGCGGGTCATGAAGAGCCGCGTGTCACGTGCGGCGTGTTCCTTTAAGAGCGTCGCGTGCCACACAAAAGGCACCGAGTGTTTCATCACAGCGCGCTGCGTCCTGAGTGTTGCAAATTAATATGTTAATGATATGGTAATTATATTATAATTACTACTCGTTCACTTTCTTCATTTAGTTGCAAGAAATTCATTACATCCCGTGGAAAAGCCGCGCTCGGTGCCCCGTGGTGGATTATGTGCACAGAACGAATTCCGTGCCATGAAATAAACATGTAGCGTCGGGGGGGTGGGGGGGGGGGGTGAGACGTTAAAGCAACTTTGCTGCTGTGAGCAGAGCAGAGAGTTGTGTTCGTCAACAATTCGTCCCCACAGTTCAGCGGCCGCATCATCACCACGAGTTCCAACCAAGAGTCGTTATCCGACACGTTCGCGGTTCGTCCCCGGAGAGTCCAACGCTCCCTCGTTGCCTTCTTTCCAGTTAGATTTGGATCTTTCCTTCGCCAGAGGCGGCCGAACGTTCAGAGTGAAAACAATGGGGCGACCGCTCTTTATGTGATCACAAGGTTTGTCCTCTATTAAATGTCAGCGTGTCAGCTTCCTGGAAGAGTTTCCCAGAACCGAGGTTTGAGCTGATTCTGTAGAAACTGAAGGTAATCCTGCAGAAAACGACTTCTAGAGAACAACTCCAGTGAAAGGCTTTTAAATTTGGAATAAACGTTCCGTTGGAAAATGAGAGCCTTTGATTTCTCAGTTTGGCCTTGAGGGAATTTCTTCGCATTTGAACTGAATGAGTCTGGAACTGCTCGGCTCGGTCGAGGGACTCAAACGCATTGCAGTAATTCTACGTCGTGTGGAAATCGAAATAATACTTTTTCCGTTTCCCACAGACATCATGTTTGCGGTTTCTAAGACTTCATCTGTTTTTAATTGGAGTCAATCCCAAAATGTTAATTTTCAGCATCGCATCCAAACTGTATGTTGCAGCAGTTTCACCCTGTGATGAAATAGATATAAACAACCTGAGATGAACACAGTCTAAATGAGTGTGAAGTGATGAACTCGTCAGTAATTCTGTAAATTGCCTTCAAAACGTTTTAAATCATGAAAGAAAACATTGGTCCACACCCTCTGTGACTGACTCGGTGTTTCAGCCCTTTTGAAGTCATGAGTAAAAAAAAAAAAACAAAAAAAAAAACAACAACCCCTCAGTCAGTCGGATCTGTTCCTCCTCACATTCACTCTGATGAATTCTTAATATCCTTCTGTGTTTATCTCCAGTTGATGTGCGTTATTTGTGGCAGACAATTTTGGCTTGAAGGTGCGTCTGTGCACACACTGTGCTGCGGTGAGGATTACTGCACTTCATGGCGAACGCTCCCCCCCCGGGATGTCATTACTTTAAACCCTCCTGCAATCCATCAATTTCTAATTAACATTTGCATGCTAGATTGTGGTGGAGGGGCCGGGCAGGGTGGTGGGGGGGGCTCATACACATACATTTATGCTAATTAATTGAAATAAAATGAGCCTGGAGCTTTTGACGGGGTGGAGCAATGGAATGCTTCAACACCTAGTGGGCGGGGCGACGCCCTCTGTAGACCTGAGCGGACAGGTGGGCGGGGTCTGGAGGACATTTGGTTTGAGTGTCTTCGTGCCGTCCAGATGTTTTGCGTGATGTGAGATACAGAGAGCAGCAACACACACACACTGCCGTCAGCCGTAATTCGAAGCAGCATCTCAGGCGTCCGGCCGCAATTTTTCATTAAAATCCAATCAGCAGCATTCGGCTGATAAAGACAGCGACAGATAATAATCCGTAATCCCTCCCCTCAGTTTCATCTCGGGTAACGATTGTCCAGCAGAGCAGCAAGATAACTGAGACCGATGTGTTCTTTCAATAAACTCAGAGGATTAGATGTGCGGCGCTCGCGTGTGTGTTTGTGTAGGAGGAGACAAAGACACAAGTGCAGCTGCAGCGACTCCGCTCGAAGGTTCGACGTGTGCTCGTGTCGTTTCCTCATCTGATACTTTGCTGCTTTGCATGCAGATGTCGTAAGTGTCTAAGTCACCACTCAGGGCGACACATCCTGATGCTGGTTGGTTTAAAAACTCATGGATGAGAGAAACGATCCTCCTCCTGGGGGCTGACGGCGGAGTCGTTGTTTTTAGAACATGGAAAGGTGCGATCCCACGTACTCCCAGTTTCCTTTGGCTCAGACTTCATTGCTAGATTTAACTTGGTGTCACTTTTTTTTTTTGTTTTTTTCTCTCACTCAAAGTTTTGTTGATGAAGTAACTGTGACAGATCTTTGGTAACAGGCCACTCAGACTGGTTTGTCGTCTCTAACTTGAGTTAAACACAGCGACAATAGATCCCATCAACAACTGGGAATCTCCTGGCTGGTTCTTCATCCTAATAGATCCGATTTTAACTTTATTATCATTGCACAACGGAATGCTTCACTGGAAGCTCCTCCTCCTCCTCCTCGCTAGTATGATTCCAGAGGGCCCCGATTGTCAGCGGCCTCTGGGCTGTTGAACACTATCAATCACTTTAACAAGTCAGCCACATCGAGGGTCAAGATAATAACATTATTATGAAGCCATTATTGTCCGCTCGCTGTGTTTAAGGTCACGTTACACGAGCTCAATAAATCCAGAAGAATACTCGAGGTGACGCCGCCACAGAGACCAACCGGCGTCCCTTTGTTCCGCGGCGCTAACGCCTGGTTCAAGGACGACGGGACCTTTTCATAATAAAGCTCCTAAAAATGATCCTCCCCCCCCCCTTGTACCGTGATGAATCTACTCCCCCTTTGGGATGAGATTACATGTTGTGTGTCAAGCTGCTGCGCGTTAATACGCTCCGATTATCAAGCAACGCGCCGAATCTTCGACCATCTCCGAGGAATGCTAATCACTCCTCTATTGGATTTCTCGGTGACGCCTGCCATTAATCCTCACCGTCGTCTCGTGTGATGAAAGCGTGGCTCTCTCCTGAACGTAATTAACTCCCATGATCGCTTCTGAACCTCGCCGCATTGAGTGCCGCGATCGAGAGAAATTTCACCGGGCTGTTGCGAGTGTTTAATGGACCCACGAGTGTCAATTAATGAAGACAAGCTTTTCACCGCTCTTTCCTTTCATGTCCACTGGCCCAGCTTTTATTAAAACGCAGTTATCCTGCGCCGCAGCGTTGGAGATGACTTTGGAAACGGCCTTCCAAGTTATTACAATAACCCACGTCCTGTTGTGATGAGCCCGGGGGTGTTAGACCTTCATCACTCCGACTCCGGGACCCAACTCTTCCTCTGGTGTGACTCCAGTGCTTCAGGCAAGGATTTGTTAGACGAGAACAAACTGTGCGCTTCCATCATGTTGGATCCCTTCCGGCGCGGAACAAACACGAATGTGAAGAAATATCTTGTTGACATTTCTCTTGTGTCTTTAGGTGCTGCAGCAGCTCTCAGTCGTACCAGTACTCAAACCGAATAACTTGGGTTTTATCTCAGATGTTGGGGTTTTTACTAGTTCCTGAACTTCGTTGCTGGCTAAGGCTGAGGCTGACCTGCTCATTGTCATAGAAACGGGTTCGGCGCTGTGTGAAACTGCCAATGTTCTGCTTAATCTTCTCGTCTCGGTCTGTTTGATCGCCGCTAATGAAGTGAGGCTGAGCGAAAAGAGAAGAAACGCCACGCGGCGTCGGTTCGTCCTCCAACAGGCTCACTCATTAACCTCGCTGTGATAATCCGCCGCGGCCAACCTGCAGTCGAGGCCCCGCACGTCTGCAGACCTGCTGTCGAGCTCCTGGAAGGGGTTTGATTTTGTTTATGGCTCCAGTGATGAGCGCTGACATCACAGCATCTGGCTGAACAATTATTCCTGCGATCCCCAGGGGACGCTGAGATTATGTCTCATCCCTCCACGAGCGCCGCGGCGCGCAGCTCTCTAATTCGGCGTCTCCAGAGGGAGGCAGGGGCGCTGAACACAGCACGCCAACAGATTGTGCTAAACGGCAGATTGTTAGATGCTGAACATGAAGGTTGGGAAGTTTTTTTTTTTTTTCCTCTCACTGTACCCGATGTGAAACTTACACAGTCAGACCTATAAATACATACATGAAGATAGACAGGCGTCTCTTTCGTCCCTGAGACACAAAGAGTCCAAACTCAGGACTCGTTGTTGTTTGGCGACAAACTGTTTTAACCGAACAACAAACCGTACAGGTGTTAGAAAAACAAGGGGCAATAAAACTTTCTTGTCATGTCCAACTTCTGCCTTGTTGCCAGGCAACAGCAGCGAGGGTGGGATGAGGAGACCAGACCGATCTTTGTCCTCCGTCCTCTGAAGGATGCAGCTGCTCGGTTGTTGTTTCCAAGAGGACTCTGCTCTTTGCGTCTTTGTGTTGTCTCCGCGACACAGGCGCCGTCTCCTTCTCAGCTGTGAGGTTACATCACGCTGTCCCTGGGGACGCCGCCTCGATTGACCTCGCTGGTGGTCGCCGTGCACTTCTGAGCAATTAGCAGTGCAAGTGTTGATGAAGGTGGCGAGGAGGAGCGGTTTCTGCAGCACGTTGGATGCAAATCATTGTTTTGTTAACTCGACTGGCAGTTCCTGCCTAATCCTGCAAATGAACAAACTCAAATCAAAATAGAATCCTTTATGCATGACATGTGAAATCTTTTTTGTTCACTGTTCACTCTGTGCAATGAGGTTTCCGATCAGCAAGGAGAAATGCAGACGTCTTTGTCTGTCACAGTTTCTTATTGACCCATAAATCATCCCGGGCTCCGGTGGCGCCCGCTGCCCACTTTCACTCTTGGCACCCGGACCCGAAAGACTCTGCCAGGGAAACGTTTGTGAACCATATTCAAAGCTCGAAGCAAATGAAACCGATTCAGATTTACACCCCGGCGTCTGTGACGGGTTATTAATCAGAGTAAAATGTTGTTAATAAAAATCCAATCAGAGATGGTAAATGGTGGCGAGGGGAGTATTTCAGCGCCAGCGTCACCTCGCAGGATTTTAAGAATCCGATGTGTTAGCGTGACCTTCAGGGTAAAACAGAAGTTAGATTATGGTAATCCAGGCACTCCGGAGGGTCGGCTGTGGAACATCGCCAGAGGTGCAGCTCTGTGAAATTCATGAAATGGAGATTTTTTTTTTCTTTCTTTTACCATGAATTATTACAGTCACTCCGACAGAGAAAATTCATTTTTTTTTTTTTTGGTTTTTTTTTTTTTAGATTAGCGGCACAGCCCAGAAATCTAAAAGTTTGAGTGGAGTCAATCATCAAACCGTCTGGAGGGGTCGGCTTCTGCTCTTCTAGCTCCTGATGCGCTCCGATGGTTTCTGATGTGTTGGGGGGGGGGGGGGGGGGGGGGGGGCGGTGTCAGAGGAACAGAACTGGCAGGCGTTTAACACATAATTGTTAAATATTCAACAAATCAGTCTTCCAGAGTTTGCCCAGCCGGTAATCAGAGAGCGTGGTGGGCATCTTGAGTAACCGATGCATGGCTAATGACTCGCTGATTAATAGCCTGGCACTGGACTGGCATAAATGTCGCTGATCCAAAGATGAGAAAGGGGGAGGAGGGGGTGAAAACAAAGATCCCGTGATGTTCTGTGACGCGTTCAAGGCCGCGGTACATTGTCGAGCCATCGCTCATATCAGAGCCATCTAATTAGAGAAGAAAAGCTCAGTGCCGGGTGTGTTAATAAGTGACGCCTGTTAATTAGGTTTGTCCAGGCATATGGAGATTTGCTCTCTGGGTTAGAATGGCTGTGAATGATGACAGTGGAGGGGGGACGGGGGGTCCCGGCTCGGTCTGTGATTCAGTGAAAAAAGCTCCTCCTGGTTCTGTAAAGGTCACCGTCGGCTCAACAGGTGCCGGTAAAGACACAGTCACTGACTCACACTGATGCCCTCCACACTCTTCTCGTCGGTTTGCAAACCCGCACTAAAGCTTCTCTTAAATACCCCAATGTTTCTGCGTCCCCTCGTCCCCCTGATGTGCAGCCGCAGTGCTCGCTGCCATTATCCCACGCTGGGCGCCTAACAAAGACAGATGGTCCTGAGGGACTGGAGAGGCATCGCCACCGGCCTCCCTCGTCCCCCCCCCCCGGCTCCCCTGAGAGGCTGCTGGAGGATGCGGAGGGCTAATATTAGCCACAGATAAGGACAGAGCGAGGACATTTGGCTTCAACAGGCGGTGCAGGGAAGCCTTCGGTCCGGCTAAATTTAGCCTGGAGGGGCGGGCTGTGATGCTCCGTGTTTGTGCTAGTTTAAAAAAAATTTAAATACATGAAGTAACAGAATGAATACATCTTTTCAGAGAATTCTGTGGTTTTCCATCCAGAATCTATTCATAACATATACATAAAGAGGAGCCTGGAAAAGGGCGTTCTAAAGATAATGTTTCATTCTAATATCTAGACAGTGTTCATTGGTCGTTAAAGGTCACATTAATACTTATCGTATGTATTATTATACTCTGTTATGGCGTGAAGTGGACGACACTCACGCGGTGGAGGTGAAGCTTCTCTGGCTGTTATTAAGTGCTGCAGATCATTATTATTATTATTATCATTATTATTTTCATTCCTTTAATGCTCATAATGAGCCGGCTGAAGTCACGGCAGCAGCAGGTGGATGAAAATGAGCGAGTGAGTGACTCAAGTGAAAGTGTGTCACCAACAGAGCCCTGGTCTAAATATAGTTTCCCATTAAAACTGTGTTGAGGCATTGATACTAAAGCTGAGACCCTGATAATTACACCGAGGAGGAAACCTCCGAGACACATGTTCCTGCTTGTTTGTTATGTTTGTGTTCATGTTGCTCAGTGAACGTCGGGGCAGGGCTTCGTTCCAATTATGCTAAACACGTGGACTCTCTTCAAACATCTCAGCGTCGCGTCGGCCTGTGGTTTGGAGCCCATTAACTCAGCGTATTTTTATCTGAACGATATATTCGACTCATTTGTTTTGCATCTTATTTAATAGCAGATTAAATTACGTAAAACTTCGAACGACAACTGAATTTAAAATATCAAATTGGATGATGGTGCCATGGGAATATCATTTAGCATAATGTTTACCAACATTACTTCCACAGCCTAAAGACAAATCTAGATTGAAGTCATAATAACAAAAGAACAAGAAGAATCAAAACATCATGAATGAGTAAAAATAAATGAATGAATTTTGAATATATAAATGTAATATTATGGGACAAAAATAACAAGTTTACGATAAGAAGAATGAAATCCTAATTTATGTGGAGAACCGTGTTCCTCAGGAGCAGCTACTCCGTCGTGATGCTGCACGTTTTCCAGTGTTTGAAATGCAAGTGTAGAAAAACATAAAAAGACGGAGCATCTGCACTTGTCAGCTGTAATCAGCTCCTCATGATGATATCAAACGCTTCACCCACATGCAATTAGAAACCTTGATATTTCCCGCTCCTTGTTTTCTCCCTCCGCCTGTGTAGTACCTGTCACTCTCTCATTGCTCCTCCGGCGTGTGATTAACGTGTGTTCATCTTTAAACGCCATTTAAACCCCACAGGAGTGGGTTGAAAATGTGTTTACCCTCCTTGTCGACAGGATGGAGGAAATGTTTGGGTTAAAATAAGGGCGGGGGGTTAGAGTTTAGGGTTAGATTGTTATTGAGCAGATACGAGGTAGGAATGAAATTTAACTTGAGAACCGTCGACATCTGAAGCTTTAAGTTTAGCAGGAATATGAGAATGTCTGATCTATAATTCAACTCTTTGGTGATGATGAGTTCAGGTTGAGAGTCAGCTATGAAATCACATTTCAAAGGAACGCACACTTGAAAGCCTCAGCGTGAAACATTTACTGTGTATAGGTTTAACTGGGAAGACAGCATGAATGTAGAGTTCAAGATGATTCCAACCACGTCCCAGACTCTTAGTATAACTAAGATAAAAGAATAAAAGATATCTCAGGGTTATGGTTCAGAGGAACATTTGACTCAAAACTTTATTTGCTTCATCACACCCATCCATCTATCTGAAGATGGACGACAGTGACATCTCAAAAGTGATGCCACTTCCTCCTGATCGCCCCCTGCTGGATGCTCTATGTGCTCACAGGGGAAGGGGGTGGAGTTTATGTACTGCAGCCGGCCACCAGGGGGCGATACAGATGACTGGACAACGCACGGCAAGTTTTTGTCGAGTGCTTTTGCTCAGAGCTCCTTCAGATCGTGTTTGATGAATGTTGCCGAGGCCTGTCAGTCCACGCATTCCCACACGCACACGCCGTCTGCTCACCAGCTGCTGTCATCTGCTGGCGTGAACACACGCCAGCCTGCGCCCTCGGGGGGGTTCTGGAGGCTGGTGGGTGGGAGGGCAGGTTTCCTGGCAGCGCCCTGGGCTCTTCACCCGGTGCAGCAGGCTGTCCGTCTCATACTCCCCTCCTGTCACTTGGACGACTCGTCCATCGAGCGTCTGTCGCCGCTGCGTCCTGTCTGTCTCGGCAGATAGCTAACGCACGTCCAGGCCCGGGTCGCTGAGTGACATGCCATCACAGGGAGGGTGGGTGGGACTACGCGGCGTGTAACAGGATTACAAGTGAAATGCTAGCTGTTGTGCGCCGCTGAAAAACACAGCGGCCTCCTCGGATTACCCATAATGCCGAGAGCCTGTCGCTGCTTTCAAGTCAGAGCCACGCTGACGGCCTTTCGGGAACGGTTTTAGCTCATCCGTGTTTTTAAAGCGAATCAAAACCCAGTGGCTGGTGTTTGCCGCCCCTGCAGGTTTTTACAACCTTTGATGGGTGAAAAAATAATAATAAGTCATTTATCCACAGTGGTTTTTAGCTTCAGAGATTCCAGATTCTTTTTAATATTGCTTCCTCTCTCAAAAGGGTTTTTCTGTTTTCAGTCCCGTGGAGGTTTTTTGTTTATGTAGAAACTCAGCAAAGTTGAACGTCGGCGTCGATGAAGTATTAACGTGTCTGAGACGAACGCACCTGGGTCAGGATGACTCCATGTTCTCGTGAGCTATGTCAGGACAAATCTCTGGGTGGAAGACAACGGGAATATTCTCCATTCTAAACACGTATAAACAGTCCCATCTATTAGTGAGCACTTGTGCTGCTTCATGCTTAAATTCCCTGAGTGATCAATCTTCCCTCTGTTTGGATAGACGCTCAAATGTGAAAGCAAAATGTTAATGTCCTTTTTTTCCTTTTACCGGTTTTGACATGCACGCTTTTTTATTATTATTATTATTATTATGATGTTGATAATCCTCATGGAACCTGTAATTATGTGCTGAATGGATCTTCACCCACCAGGGAAATCAATTAAATCTCAAAGGCTTTTTGTTTAATTTATGAGGGTTTTTTTTTTTTCATTCCAGCAGCGAATGAAAACTAATAAAAACTTCCATTCAGATTTCAGTGGTGGATCAGCATATCAATGCTGCACTGATGCGCGGCGTTTTAATGCATTAACCAGCCTCGTTTAGAGAGCATGTCACTGAGTGCGGATACATCACGGCTCCCTCATCAACTGTCACGATCCAGCTCGTCAACGCGCTCTGTTCACACCGCCATTTACATCTCAGGCGTCGGCACAGAGAGAAGGTCGATGGAAGCGATGGCGGTTGTTAGGGGTTGAACCCTGCAGGTCACCGGGGTCGCCCTCTAACCACCAGGCGGCTCATCAAGCGGAGTCATATCAGCCGGTGATGATCTTCAACAAGTGGGACGGCCGGGTCGGTGTTGCGGCGTCACGCTAGATTAATCCCGAGACTTGACGCCTCGCCAACAACCGGGGGCCGTCTGAATGAAACGTTGAATGAACTCCCATCACTCAGCGCAGGTGGGAGTGAATTCTAATCGGGCCTCGGTGCCGAGCGGTTTACTAATGGAGCACTCGGTGTGCAGGGCGCAGAGCGTGCACAGACCCTGCCCGCCGCCGCAAACAGTGAATAAAGACCAGGATCAAGGCTAAAGTTTGAAACCAGACTCAGAGGTTCTGACCTTGAGGTTGCAAACTCTGTGTGTGTGTGTGTGTGCACTCGCCCAGAATAACAATAACCAGCGTGTGTGTGTGTTTGACTATACCACCACTGTATTCTTGCATTTACTACTACAACTCCCGCTTGTTTGAGGAGGACTGATTCGCATGTTCTGTTTTTTGGTTAATTATATTTGAGAGAGAAAGAAGTCGACGTTAAACAAAGTTCTTTGATTACACAGTTTGAATTTAATCAGTGATGCTGACAACAAACTGCCGTTGGTTTCAAATCAAAAGCGAAGATTTTTCAGGTGAGAGTTGATGCTCGGGTCGAGCGGCAGGAGACAGGAACTGATGTCACAGGCTTTGGTTTGTCGCTCTCCAACCTCATTGTCTTTCCAAGTTTCATCAGCGTCTCAGACACGTGGCTCCTCCTCCTCTTTCTCCTCCGGACATATTTGTATTCTTCTAGTTTTGCACCTGGACTCACTCAGACATTGATGAGGCAGTACATGACTCAGAATACTGCGGGAAATACTCAAGATTCAGCTTCATCTTTCTCAATCATCTCTCAGAGTTTGTCCACCTATCCATCCGTCCATCTGTCCACCCGGAACGTTCTCTGATTGAACTGACCTGCGTGTCTTTGAGATGGAACCTGAGAATATCTTCACAGTGAGAAGGTCCTGAGACAAACCAGAACAAACACATTTTCCCCCCATATGTTTGTGTGGCTGTGCAGTAAATGTATTTGTCTCAATATTTACACTGTTGAGCAAAGATACATCGACATTTCCCCCTGGACCGCCACATCCCATAAGAAATGTGTGTGTTTTGATAATACCTGTGACATTTACTTGGCATTTGAATTCACCTCCACGCGGTTCTCCTGCCGACGCTGGAATCAGATTAGACATTTATATTGGATTTAAATCCCCGGATCAGAATTTCCCTCTTGAAATACCTCGGAGTTGAATTCCCATTGACATTTAGGTCCGATTGCTATTTCAGATAAACCGCCGTGTTATTTAGATGTCATTTGGATAGCAGGCGTTTCTACTCCCCTCAAAGATTACTGATGAAATTACCCACAGTCTCTTTTATGAGACCGTGCTCGTCTGTGAAGCCGACACGTCCATTACATGTCACAATGTGACGGGCTTGTGAGATTTCATCACGTATGTGTATTTAGTGCGACGCAGATAGCGATCATCCGGCCTCCGTGTGCGTTTCCGTGTTGTCCCAGATGTTCTCGCGCATCTTTATCTGTTTGTGTCACAACAAGCCGCTCTGTAAATACGCTGCGTTCACACGTCCATCACTGTCTGACGGACAGTGCCGTCTCCGTGATGAATGGCAGGTAACAAAACGCCTCCTGTGTTGGGCAAAAAGGAAATCTGTTGTTTATTAATGTAGCTGTCAACCGTCTAAATATCGGATTTATATTTTACTAATTCTATTCACAGAATGAGAGAGGAAACACTGACAACAAGTGCCCCAGTAGAGGCGATGAACCTCGCCTCCTCCATGTTAGCAGATGGGACTAGAACCGAACAAAGCAAGTCCCGTATCTGTCGGCAGTTCATCGCAGGGCTGACACACAGAGACAGGCAACCATTTTAACCTTGACTGTTCACCCTGTTATGACAGCAGCTTGTCAAAGTCGTGTTTTCATATCTTTTAGTTCACTTCCACATTCTGCAGGGACAGCCAGGCGTCCAGTTTGCTCCAACTTTCTCCAGTTTGAAAGTCGGCAGCTTCTTATCTTAAATCCAACCAGTGATGGACGAGCACCCAGGGGACAAACCCGATGAATTAGCGGAACAGCAGCCTAATCATGTTAGCGATACCCACAGACATCTGGTAAACACTTCAGCTGGAACCATGCAAACGAACTCTGGCATAATGGACGGCCAATTATGTATTTGACGGATGGGGCGAGCAGAAGGGGAGTTTGGTGCATTTCTGTGTCTGAGCGTGTGTGTCTGGATTCTTTATTAAAGACAAAACATTCTGTGATGCTTCTCTGTGGACTTTGTGGGGGCTGTTGCTCTGTGTGAAGTGGAGTCCAGAGGTCAGAGTGAATGGGGAATATGACTTGCTGTGTCTTTATATATATATACACACATACATGCGCGCTGCACGTGCTCTGTGTGCTTGTGCATGTAAACAAAGGGTGAGTGTGTGTGTGCGCGTCTTTGTTTCTGTGCACGTGCATGCCACATTTGTATTCATATATGACTTTCTGCAGCTGCAGTTATTCTGTTTTCCATGTGCGCTCACATTTCTCACATGCATGTCAGTATTTATGCAAATGTCCGTGCTTATGTATATTTAATGTGTTTATTTCTCCGTATAAATGCGCGCAGAGGTCGTGTGTGTGTGTGTGTGTGTTAACATATGTGTGCACATGTGCATGCTCTCCCCTGCGGACTCCTCATCTGTGCGTGACAGCGTGACAAATTTACATTACAGAGCTCACCTGTTGACGCGCAGGGGGGCAAAAAAAGATAACTATCGATATTGCCATGGCAACTGCCTCCCTGCTGTTCCCAGAGATCCACAGAGCCACAATCCAGTGTGTGTGAGAGGGGGGAGGGGAGGGGGGGTGCTGTTGCTCGCGGGGGCTGGATGTTCTTTTCCAGGGGAGAAGTCGGCGACGCGGCGGGTAGGTGACAGGGATTACAGCCTCAGCCAGTGGTAAATAATACGGCCATGCTGCTCGTCCCTGCTCGCAGAAGCCTTTTATATTTCTGAGTTGTTGCCTAGGAAACTAGAAGCAGAGAGTGGCCCTAATTTCGTGTTGGACTCCCTGAGACAGACGTGTCGAGCAGGGCTGCTCATGTTGCTCAGGCCGCGTAAACACGCATGGGATATGCATGACGGTTTTATCCTGAATTAACTCGTCCTCTGTCCTCAACTTTCCACGGAGGGGGTCAGAGGTCAGCGCGCTGATTCAGCACAATGGAAGATTGCCAATTACGCTCCTGGTAGGTTTTCCTCTCCTCTCCGCTGCGTCTGAGTCTCCGTCCTCTTTTCCAATCATTTGTTGTTTCGATAAAATAAACGATGTTTGGCTTCGGACCAAAATCCTGTTTACATGTGGATCTAATCCAAATGAATTAACTCCGATTCCTTCGAAGGCAGTCGTCGTTTAGTGCGTTCACCCGCAACGTGCAGATTGTTGCTTTGTCAAATGAAGATAAAAACTTCCGTGGACTAACATTTCCCCGCACCAAAATAAATATTTATCACATTTTTGTCTGAAAAAAGTTTTTAAAAATCCTGATGGAAACATGGCGACATAATTGGATTTTCGATCTGTTGCCCAGTGTCGGATCTCCCGTATTCAATAATTCATCTGCTCTGGACTCGTCAACAAACAACCTTGAGTAGTGGAAGTTTCTCAGCGTCACAGGATCGCCGCATGACTTTCCAAACTGGTTTATTTTCAGTACGACCAGATTAAAAAAAGCTTTTTTGACCCCGTGGTGTTGATCAACTCTATATTTGTCCATGACAGGTCAGCAACATTAACACAAGCCTTCACTATCTGTCTCTCCCTGCCGCCCTCAGTGTCTCTCTGTCCCCCGTCCAGCATCTTTCTCGCCGTCCCCCTGTCGTGTGGTGGACAATAAATCAATAGCGCATCATTGAAGGAGACGTCTGTGGGAGAGTGGGGGAATAGGAGACATCATGGACGAGAGGGGAGAGAGAGAGAATGAAGTCTGTCGCCCTCTCTTTCTCTCACAAGGTTTCTTATTGTGTGTGTGTGTGTGCGTGTGTGTTTCTAGGAGGGTGAACCATAAACTGCCACAATAGAGAAAGATGAGATGAAAAATGTTGCTGTGGGTGAGACTCTGTTATGATGTGAGCCAAAACTGTCACACTGAGAGAGGAGTTAAATATTTCACATGTTTGTGTGTGTGTGTGTATACTGACATGCAATGCACACACACACACACACACACACACACGTGTTTTGTCCATTTGATGTCTCCGTCTGTGTTATTCCGTCTCTTTGATGGACGGTGCACTTCAGTCATAATCTGTCCTGAAGGCCGGTGCGTAGGAAACATTACCATCAAATTCCAGACATTACAGGACCTGGCGTGTGTCCCACCAGCACCGCCCAGGGCAGCAACACACACACACACACACACACACACACACACATGCATGGGAGCAGCACCACACGGGAGCGTGAACAGAAGCACTTGTATTCAAATATTGATCTGCAGGCTTCAGTTTCCAATTCAGACACACTTATGATATTCACTTAGAAATGTACTTCAAAGTCGACCAGAGTCCAAGGGTGACTGTCTGCAGCGAGCGTGTGTGTGTGTGTGTGCGCTGGTGCTATTATGGGTAATTTATGCTGCCTTGGCTTTATTCTCAGTGTGTCCATGTGAGCTAACGTCATGTAGCTTCTCACCATCTCGCCAAGACTCTCCTCAAACAGTTCCACCCTTAATGACTGACGGCTCCGCCTGTTTCCTTCGTTTCCTCTCGTTAACACGACGCTGTGTGTGTGTGTCCATGCACGGACTTCAGGGTCTTCGCTGCTTCAGGTCCTGGTTGAGGTTTGGTGTTGAGTTGTGACACTAAAGTTGCCTCAAAGAGCGAAAAGCTTTAGCATGCTAAGCTAACTGTAACACAAAGGTTGTGTGTTTAACTGAAACATCTCTATAACAACAAGTTCAGGAAAGTTCAGGTCCTGTTGTTCATTAGGTCTGAGGAAATTTACACTTGGGCCAAACCTTCGTGCATTTGCTTCATCATTCCTGATCCTGAAACGCTCTCGTAAAAATGAGCCATTGAGAGAAACGATGCTAATAAAGCATAGGTCTAATCTCAGAGTCTCTCCCAACCCCCCTGAGGGTTGTTAGAATAGATTCAGTTTGATTTATTTTCCTGTAAAACCAAGACAATACAGCTTTCTTGTTTCTTCTGCGGTCGATTTAGACGGGCACACGCAGCTTCAGCCTCAAACTTTAGAAACGTCAGCTATGTCGGCAGCATATTCATGTTTTTAAATTTCTCCTCATTCCAACAGAAATTAAAAACTCAGCTGGAGACGGAGTTTACGACGACTCAGGGAGGTTTAACGTCACCTCATTGCTGACAACAATGGACGTCTGCTTTTGTTTACTTATCTGTGATGTTCATGACCCACTTCTTCATGATTTATAGCAGTGAATGTGCCGCTGTTGTTATTGTAAACTGAGCGCTCCTCTGACTAAGTTTAATTTACAAGATTATAAACTTTTATGCAACATCCATCAACTATATTTTATAGTGTGCGTGGGGTAATGGCCTCCTGAGCAGAGTGAGGTCACTCTTTGTTTTGGCTCCGATCTCACGTGAACATTAGAACATGATGTAAGACGGCGGTGATGTAAAATTAACACCTGAGTGGAAAGAAAACAGCAAACACACCTGTACAGCATGGCACCGCTATGCTAGTGACGCTAGCCATGCTAACTGGCCGCACAGGTTTATGAAATAACATGTTTAGCAACCAAAGATGTGAATATTTGAAATACGTCTGATATGTAAAGTTTGAGTAGCGAGGCAGTTTAAGACTTCTGTTTCCCAGAGTCCCCTGGGTTTGTACCCCCCCCCCGCTACGACTCTCAAAAGGATAATGGATGGATAATGACAACATCTGCTCTTTGAGTGGGTTTACAGTCACGCACTGGCTTGAGGACATTGTTTTCTGTGCGGTTCAGACACTCATGCACCAGCAAACAGACAAAATTCCCCTTTCTTACAATGGATCCTCTGTTTAATCAATACTGCCAGGCAACGAGTGAGCAGGCAACAGGAGCAACAGTTAAACACATATAAAGTCAGACAACAGTCAAGCAGCAACTCAAATTGATGCCGACTATTATGAGAGTCGTAAAAGACATCTGGTAACGAAGCTCTAATTTCTCCAAAGGGAATTTAAAGGAATCGCGCATCGGAGACGTTTGCGTGGATTAATTCCTGCCAAGATCGACAACGATTACCAGTAAATAGGAAGTTTAAATTCATGTACTGTGATTCCAACATCAGAAGGAGAGAGAGAGAGCGAGAGCGATGCAAACTTCCATATGTGGCGCTAAGCTGCTTATCTTCTAGTAGCACGTACTTAGCATGTTGGTATGTTCATCTTTTTGAGCATGTGGCCAACATGTGTGTTTCTGTAAGTCCACTCCCACACACAAGCTGACCTGTTTGCATGTATAGATTCATGCGGCTCCACTTCCTGTGTGTGTTACAGTTTGAACTTACTGATCGGCTGTAAACGATCGTCTGGCCGGACCAAATAATCAATATCAGACCATCTACCGTCTGAATGAGTCAGTCCGAGTCTGTTTAGTCTCCCAGAATCAAAAGATAACTTACGTTAGTCGTCCCCTCGTTTCCAGCAGGATTTGCCCTGGATGATGTTTTTAGCGATAAGGTCAGAGTGGACTGCGCTGGAGCGGGAAATAATATTTCTGATAAACATCAGAGGGGGTGTTAGCATTTAGCATCTTAGTCTGTTTCGTTTCATGAACAGAAGTAAGAGTGGATTGTTTTTGTTTTGTTTTTTTTATTCCAGTGGTTTATTTTAAGGTTTTTCTATTTTTAATAAACATCATGACCCTCGGTCTTTTGGAATGTGTGAATGAAACGTTGCAGAAATAAATTGGGAATAAATTGAGAGTATCGTCTCATCGCAACATCATTTTAAATTATTTTCTGGCTAAAGTCGGAGTCTCTTCAAAGGACGTCTGGATGTGTCGACTGTGATAGTTTCTCAGAGTTGTTGGGACTTATTAAGAATGCTCCCCCCCATCCTCTGCCTTCAGATTCCTCCAGTCTGAGGTGTCGGATGATTGATAGTATTCTCTGTCCACCCCCACAGACCTCACCTCCGTTTTCCTTCATATAAATATTCACCTCACTTCACTGCTAAACTTGTCTACAGAGCATTTTGGCGTCCAATCCTCCTTTCATTAGAAACCGTAGAAATAGAGGAGGGTCTAACATGAACCAGCTGATGCATTAAAACAAGCTGTCGTGGTGACGTGATCCATAATGTGTCGCAGCTTGTTTCTAATTCCTTCATTTCCAGCATTAGCTCGGTTTAAAGCACTGTTTGTGTTGGAGGTAAATCAGCTGGAGGAATCTGTATTTCCATACATTTGTGGCACAAATATAAACGTTTGCAGATTAAACGACTTGTTAAAATGGATTTTTTTCCCCGGCCGTGTTCTGGCGAGCTGATTTCAGACGCCGTCTCCTGGAGGAGAACAAATCGGCTCCTTCGTGGCCCAGTGAACCATCGACTCGGTAACCAGCAGAGTCCGTCAGATAGAAAAGATGCATGGCACTTTAAACCATTGCAGGCGCCCCCCACCCCCCCACCCCCCTCCTCCTTCCCCTCCTGCACGACCTCGCAAACCACTGCTCCACGACACCGGGCATCACACGCAGAATAAAAATGAGGTGAGGCGGCTGGAAAATTGAACATGTTGTCAGGCAGCAATTGCTGTTTTCCGTGATTTAGGAACTGCAGGTCGCACTGGATTAGGGTCATTTATTCTGGGTAATGTAAATACAGTGATCGTGGGGTCGGCCATGTGAAGAAGGGGAATGTTTGCCGAGGTTATTGGTAATGGGAGTGTTACGATGAGCTATTAGGGTGGTCAGTGGGTTTCTGTATATGCACACAGGGAGGATTATTTCTCTCTAGTCCTTTGAGATATAACCATATATAAAGGTGATAAATAACGTTCACATCTGCCGTTTTGTTGGGTGGTTCCTGTCAACGTGCGCTCTGTCTGGAGGGAGCACGTCATTGGGAATGACTAAATCAACCCTGGTGCTCGGGTAAATGAAGTTTACCAAGACAAACCAGATCTGTCTCTTCCACTGGGCCCAGTTTATACACGCGTTCACAAAACCAGTTCTGGACGACTTCTGCTTAGTGACAGGAAGCTGTGGTCCAGAGGCTGTGGCCCTGAAACCATGAGTGATCGGTAGAGAGAGGAGCGAGCCAAACTCAGGCCCTTCCATCTGCCTGCCATCAGACTGGACTATGGGTCTCCACTCTGTCGTGGGTCTGTTTCCACTGCAGCCTGGGATTTCTGGTCCCGGCTCAGTGTGAACCCACCTGGTCCGACAGCCACGGCTTGATGCTCGGCTCTGCTGCCTTGCTCGCTGCATCTGGATGATGGAGACAAACCAACCTGGTGAGTGAAGGTGCGGGAGAAATATCAGCCGCCGCATCTGCGGCGCCGTTTTCTTCCCCGCAGCTGTGCCACAAATGAAAACAAATATCGGGAGATTATCTTAATACGACGGCTGGAATGCGAGCGGCTTACACGCAATCTTTGATCTCTGTTTTGTGTCGTCGTCGCGGTTTAACAGGAGAAAATAAATGACTGTTCAAAAGCCTGTTTCCAGATCCAGAGGATCAGACTCGGGAGGCTGGATGCTCACAGCACGTGGAAGACAAAAGTCACTAAATCAGATTCTTATTATTTCTAATTAGTCAAATCAGGTGATGATATACAACGTTATACGTCGGCTCAGCCTCAGTGTGTGTGTGTGTGTGTGTGTGTGTTGTGACAGTTTGCAGGTGTGTCAGCTCCACGCTGCAGGAGCTAACGTCTCGCTAACACTCTCTCGCTCACTAATTAACTTCTCAGGTTGTGAGAAGTTAGCCGAGGTGACCTCACCGCTCTGACCTTTGACCTGCCTGATAGCCGCTGCGCTGTAATCGTCGTGTTGGCTCCTCAGGCCAGTGGGAACGCGTTTGAAAAAGAAAGGTGACGTGTTATCTGTCAAAGACCTTGTTGTCACACTCTCACTCACGTTACGCTGTAATTACACACACACACACACACACACAGCAGGGTTGTTTATGTTCAATTATTTTTAATTAAATGAATACAGTATGTCATGAATAGTTGACAGGTGTGAGACTGAAACATTACAGCGCTGTCGGTCTGTTAATTAGAAAAGAAAACTTCTGGAAACACTTTACGCAGTAGTTGTAGTAACTTCAGGCCTTTCCTCTTTCTCCGTTATTATTATCACAGTGTAGTTTGGTTCATGGCTTTTTCAGTGTCCTAAGACTCAGTAAAAAAAAAAACAACACGAGCAACTCTCTCTCTCTCTCTCTCTCTCACACACACACAGATGCGAGCCCTGCGTCTCCCCTGATGAGCAGCTCTTCGTATCACTTGACAAAGTATCAGGGTTTTCTAGGAGTGTCAGATTTTGGCACTTGCACTTAAGCCTTCCCGCGGAGCCGCTCAGTGCCAAGCAAGGGCTTAGGCTAAATCGAAGAGGACGGTGCCAAGAGAGAGAGAGAGAGAGGGAGAGAGAGAGAGAAATCTCAAACGTCTGTCCCTAAAAATACGAGAGGAAACTTCATTCTGTGCAGAAACGTGTGAAGAGGGCGACTGGTGTTATTTTACATTTAAGAGCCTGATCTGGAAACTGTAAGAGGATCAGAATCTCAGCCAAGTACTTTGTGAGGGACAACTTTGCATGATTGTATTGAGAAAAGTTTTGTTGAATGTAAATCCGTATTTTAACACTTTTACTTTAAAATATAAAACTCTGCTGAACCATTGTAGGGACTGTTAACCCTTCAACACCTGACATTATAAAAAAAAAACACTAAGGAGCCAAAGAGTGGATCCCTCTCAGGCCAACCTTTCCCAGGATTCATTGCGTGCTGGTAACCAGTGGTGTGAGGTAATGGCTGCACAGGCTGCTGACCCACATATGCTCAGACCAGCTCATCTGTCCTCTGAAGGACACGGCCCCTGAAATGGGACACGGCCACAGAGCGAGCAGCCTCGGGAGCCACTTCACACCTTCAGTGAGGTGCCGGCCCCGGGAGCAGAGACACAGACTGACAGTGACGTTACGGCTCTGGATGCTGCTGCAGTGAAGCAGCTCCGCCCTGGCTCCTGTCCCCGTGATGTACTGAGCCGGCTGTTTATCACCGTTAGAGGTTGTTGGTTTATATATCCTCCACTTTTTAGTTTGTTTTCAGACAGAAACGTATTCACACCCAAAGTCAGGCCTCCAGTAGATGAGAGCCCAGCAGCTTTGTCATCGTAATAATTCAGTTTAAAGCAATGAGAGGGGTGCTTTAAAATCACAGCTTCACATTAGTTGTTCCTACGTTTACATTGTTTCACACTTTTAATGAACCAGGACTTTCCCCCAGTCAATAGAAGCTGAAGTGTGTGTGACACAACAACATAAAACACATCTTCCTGTTCAAATACTCCGTTTAGCAACACACGAGATTAAACGTATTGTTATTTCAGTGTAAAGTAACCGACTGACCATACCCATGATGCACCAGCCATGATTACTGACGCCTGGATGATGATGACGCTCATCATCAGAACTCTGAGCATTTCGCCCTCTGTTTCCATTTCAGTAGAATCTGATCATGAGGCCTGTTGGGAGGGGAAATAACAAAGCCCCTGCAGCGTGTGTGTGTGTGTGAAGGTATTTATTTATTCAGTCATTCATGCGTGTGTGTCTCTACACGAGTCGTGGTGTGTGTGTTCTTCTTAGTGTAAATACAGTTTGTATTGTTTGCATTGTGTCTTGATGAGAGGGAGCAGCCTGGTTCTGATGATGAGGATGAGGATGATGATGGTCGACTCTACTACGTGATTTCTTGGAAAAATGACGATGTTGAGTCACTGAATCATTTTTCCAAAGAAAATTGGGTGAAAACATTTGTCATAATCGTAATAATGCGGTCGAATGGTTGACAACGCTGCTTCCTGTTGACTACACACACACACTCTGTAGCGTGTGTTTACTTCTGTGGCACATGTAAAAGCAGGCAGTGAGACGAGATGTCCCCGTGCAGGTGTCCCTGGGTAATGACAGGCTCCGTCCACCTCAGCGGCTGATGGATCACTGTCACTGCCTCCTGTAATTACTGTGATATGACTGTGTCATTACAGCGGCGCCGCCCCTCCGCCATCACGCACTGGCGCGTAGTCTTCTGCTTGAGCGTGCACGTGTGTGTGTGTGTGCGCAGAGCAGAGGGGTGTGAGGATGTTGGATTTATACGAACCTCAGTGCTCCACCCGCTCCTCCACCTCAGCCGTCGACCGAAGACCAGGGATCTCCTCACAGCCGCTCACCTTTGGTCCTGATGATTCATGCAGGTGTGTTTATGACGGAATGGCCTTTATAACGTGGAAGTCGTGGAACCCACGACTGAAACTTTAAAATCCTCCTCAGCACATTGGGAACTCGATACGTGTCGACACAAACCCACTCCCTGTAATTAATGGGCGCGCTCTGGCAACGCCGTGATTTATCGGCCGTTTATTAAACCCTGATTAATG
Organism: Pseudorhombus dupliciocellatus; assembly: GCA_016785235.1. Classification (NCBI taxonomy): domain Eukaryota; kingdom Metazoa; phylum Chordata; class Actinopteri; order Pleuronectiformes; family Paralichthyidae; genus Pseudorhombus; species Pseudorhombus dupliciocellatus. The sequence goes on along the minus strand of JAFBJW010009051.1, from coordinate 1,644,293 downwards.
ACTTTGAATTCAAAGCACTTTGCATGAAAACATGAAAATATCAGCGGCGTTGATACAAAAGGAAAACAGGCACCAGGTTCTGTTCTCGCTCCACCGTTTGCGTCAGCGTGCACGTACGTTAGTGCCGCTGCTATTTCAGTCACGCTTGGCTGCGAGCGTTGGAGAGTGTGAGATGCTGCCAGAGATCCTTGTGATTCTCATTGTCTCCGCAGCGAGAGCAGGAACAAAATCTGGAGATCAAATCTGGAATCTCAGTGAGAAACGACTGAGGGGAAACGAGTCTGTGTCCATCTCTGGGACTGAAACACTGACTGCTCCTGAAGTCTCCTCGCTCGCTGCTCATTTGCTGAACTCTTGCCGTGCTCATGTCACTCAATCACGCCGGCGTGCACTCCCTCTTCCTCCTCCTCCTCCTCCTCGGTGTTTACTCACACGACCCCGCACGCGTCGTATCCGTCTTTCTTTGCACGCTCACATTGGAGCAGATTAATGCAGCTCAGCGTTTTCAATATGTGGCTGGATCTGGCAGATTAAAGCCATTTGTCAGGCTCTGATGTCCGGAGTGGACCCCACTGTCTGACAAACAGCAGCCCCGGGGGGGCGTCGCAGCTCCAGCGGTCTGAGATTCCACAGGCATTAACTTTTATGGAGCAGCTGCCGACCTGTCAGTCTGTCTCCGCTCCAGCTCCCGAGCTTCTCCGTTTGGGTGTTGAGAACATGAACTTTGTCCAAATTTCACCTGCACCTTTTTTTTAATCTTTGGCCTTGCACTTTGACCTTTTAGCTTTGGTTCATGCCCCGCCCACTAACATCAAGGAGGAGGAGGAGGAGCTGATTGCCTTCGCTGCAGCCAGGGGGCGCTCAGGTCGGTTTGGCTTCACCTCGGCGACCCTGGCAGTCTGTGGACTAGTTTAGATGATGTCCAAAACGAGTCCATAATATTTTCAGCCAACATCATGAGAACGTTACGTAAGAGTTTGGAGCTGATGAGTCAAACAGGATGTGGATTGTTCTCCAGATACTGATCCCTGGTTAAAGTTCAAACCCAATCAATGTCAGGTTTTAATGGTCACGTGTTAAAGATCCTTTTGGATCAGATCAGGTTTCTCTCCATGACATTTCATCCAGTCATGAAACGAGCACTGCATCTTCTAACCGCCCATGTACCCGCAGACTGGTGAACGCGCACGTTTTCTGTCAGTGGGACAAACTACCACTGGCTGACATCACAGTGGCGCGCTGTGTGTGTGTGTGTGAGCGTGTGCGTGCGTCGGCAGCGCACAGAGGGCGCACCGGTGCCAGTTCACTCCAGCCCCTCGCAGCGGTCGGTCGCTGCTGGTTGCGCGCACGCACGCGCACACGTACACGCACAGCCACAGTGAATGTGAGCAGGAATTTGGGGGGAGTGGAAATTCCGCTTGTTCCTCTCACGGCTCGCGTCGTGTTGCTGACATTTCTGCCGTGGCTCTCTCTCTCTCACACACACACGCACGCACACGCGCACAGAGACAGGGAGGGAGAGAGAGAGAGAGAGAGAGAGAGAGAGAGAGAGAGGTGCCGAGATGTTCGTCTCCTCTCATTTCCACTGATTCCTCGTCTCCGTCCCCGGTTGGAAGTACGTGCATCGCCGCCGTTTGGCATCCGAAGAGTCGGGTTGGATGAAGAATCGAAGGCGCGCAGTTGCCTCCTTTGGCGAGAGGATTTCTCCTTTTTGATATTTTTCGCCCCCCCCCCCTTCCCCCCCCCCCCCCCCCCCTTCCTCTGAATCTGGATTATTGTTATTATTTTGATTCCAGGAGATGGCAAGTTCCCCCCGGCCAGGCGCAGGGATCCGCCGCCGCTGAAGCTCGCAGGATGCTGGATCTCTTACTTTGAGACCATCTGCGCTCTCCTCACGGATAAAACGCTCTTCTTCTCGCCCCGTCGCGCCTTTTATTACTATTCTTCTTCTTCTTTTCTTGATATTCGTCGCCCTCGCACAATGTCTGTGTCGCTCGGTCACACAGGGATGCGCTGTGGATTGCTATTGTTCCTCCTCAGCCAAGTCGTCTTGGTCTCCTCGCTGACACAGACCGGTAGGTTCTGGGTTTCTTTTTTTTTTTTGCTGCTCCTGTGAATAAATGAAGGAGGCAGCTCGACTCCACACGCTGCTCCGTTCTGCTCCTCTCACCTGTTCTCCCCCTGCTCCTCCTCCGAGAGGAGGTCAACTTCTGCTCCCCGGGAGGAAAATACACAAAATCCTCCCAAACATGATTAATGCAGGCCATTTTAAATATTAACAAAGTGCATTACAGTCACTGCAAACTTCAATTGTGCCTGATATGCGCTGTGGGCTCCTCATTAGAAACATGGAGACATTACGCGTTTTACGCGCTTCATCCAGACGCTTCCTCAGCTTGTTGCTGCCGGAGCTTCACGTTCACGGTGGAATGAATTAAAAAATAAGCTGTGAGGAAACAGCAACCTGACGGTGTCTGCAGGAGCAGCAGGAGCAGCCGACACACCTCACCTCCATGGGCGTAATCTCACTTTGTGCCGGGGGGGAAGAATTACGCACGGTGCTGCGTCTGTAATGTCGGTGTGTCACCTGTTCCCGGGCGGACACACACTGACCGGGCTGGGCCTTCGGTGTTTGGCTCAGGGAACATACATGTTGGCATGTTTGTGCTCCGATAAGGAGGAGGGGTGGGGGGGGGGGGGGTGTCTCCATGTCCCTGCGGCTGCATGTGTGGTGTCCAGGTGTCTCCCTCTCAAAGTCACATTTCTCTCCACTAACCGACTCGAACAACTTCTCCTGTGCTGCAGACAAATGCGGGGGGAGCATAGAGATCGACATCCCGGACTACCTGACCTCCCCGGGCTACCCCGGCGCCTACACTCCCTCCCAGCAGTGCGTGTGGGTGATCACCGCCCCTGAGCCGGGTCAGAAGATCCTCATCAACTTCAATCCCCATTTTGATCTGGAGGACAGAGACTGCAAGTAAGAGTTCAACCTCTCTCTCTCTCTCCTCTCTCCTCGCCCTCCTCCTACTTCTCCTCCTCCCACCCTCTTGTGCTCCCCTTTCAATCCTGCCTGGATACAACAGGAAACTCTGCCACCTATTGGTCAAGGAGCCGCACATCTGCTCCCAGGGAAGGTGGAGGTGAAGTTGGAGATGTGGCTCAAAGGCTTCAGAGGAGATGGGTTCTGATGAGTTTTGTGATCCGGGCTCGATGAGGAGCGGGTTGAGGAATGGATGAGTATTCGCAGCGTGTACCTGCGTGCGAACAGCTGTGGGGAGGATTTGTGTTTGTGGAAGCTGAAGGATGTGATTTCATGTTCCAGGCTGTTCTCAGAGCTGTCGGCTTCCTTTGCTGCACAAACAAACTGACATGTTTGCAGGAAACAAATAAGCTGCTTCTGACAAAAACCCTCATGTTTGTATCGAGACCTGCTTGTTGCTGCTGTTTTACATTCTGTTAAAATGAGCACGTTTGATGAAGGGAACCTGGACTCTGTGCCGGAAGTGTTTGACACGAAAACGCTGACAGAACAAATGTGTGTGCGAGGAGACGGTGAATGAAAACGGAGGTGAAAGCGTTTCCCATCGATGTCTCCGCCCCTGTCAGTCAGTCAGTTGGGAGGAAGTTCAGCTTTTTAAGATTTTCTTTCAAAAACGTGCAGCACAAATCACTCCTGTGTGACACCGGCTTCCTGTGGATCATCCTGCAAATCTGTAAACACACACACACACACACACACACAGCTCTTATCCCCCCTGTCTCTGCCACAGTAACACACGTTCGATTGTGCGCGTCCACACAACAACCCCTGTGTCGCCCCTCACCATAAATAAGCCGGCTTTTATGTCGGCTCCTCTGTCTTTTTTAAAAGCTCCATAAACGGCTCCTGTGTAAATCACGTCGGCCGCTGCCTCACAGATGGGTCCTCCTCATACTATTGGATCATGTTGCACCACCGGGGGACTAATAAACCATTAGCCGCCCAGACTGATAGTGGGTATTGTGTTGTTCAGTGGATTACACACCTCCACCAGGGCTGGGCCCGTGAGCTGCTGCAGGACGTAATTCTGCTCTGACCTTATTTCCTGTGATAACCCAGGGAGCCATAGAAGACTGCAATCATGCTGTTTAAGTTTTTAATGAAATGCAATAAATTGCGGTGATAAAACATTTTTGGGTGAGAGGGAGGGGGGGTGGTTGTACACCACCAACAGAGTGTTGTCAGCTTAAATTACTGCTCCTACGGTTAATGTGCTGGAATCAGGCAGTAAAACCCAATTTAACATGATTGAGTCATATTTATGGAAGGAGCTGCACTGGCCTGTCCTGACCCGATCATGTTGAGGAGGACCTCAGGGTCCAGCCCTGGATCTGGCTCGGCTCTAAACCTCCCTCTTTCAGATTCAGAAAACTTTATTTATATATCACCAGGAGGCCATTTAAAGCACAAAAGAGCAGCATGACATATGCAAGACATTTCACATTTCATAAAACAAAATAAAAAGTGAAAAAAGTCAAAATAAAAATAATATATATATTTGTATAATCCTGTGGAGGAGCCGTCCAGAGGTAGATGACGATCCGAGGAGCCTCCTCCTGACGCAGCCTCACTTTGTCCAGACACATGATTCCAAGTCTTGGTCAACAGAGCAAACATTCCCCCAGCTGCAGGAACCAGACCTGCGGCCCTTCACCGGCCGGGGCCACCCTGCAGCCACCTGAGCGTCTGTTTTCTTAGGGGCCTCTGTTTTGCTCGATGGGTTTCCTGATTTGTTGTGTGAGTTTATGTTGGATGGTGACGGGCGGATCTCGTGGCTCGCTGCCTTGGCAGGAGCCCTGTTGTTTTTGGGACGGTGTCAAATGATCCAAATATGCCCGTGGAGTGGGGCCCTAAGCTTTTGGCAAGACCGCAGTCCCACTTAAACATTTCCTGAGATGATGCTGAAGAGTTTTATTCCTCTGTCTGATGCCGCTGCTCTCGACGGCGGCTCCAAATGTGACGGTGCCGCCTGCGAGGCCGGGACTGGAAACAGCAGCAGAAGGAAATGATTTATCTTCAATTTGAGTTGTTGAATGTAGTTGTTTTCGATCTTGATTGGTTCCAAACTTGACCCTGCAAACAAGTGGATGAGTATTTCAGTTTTAAATCCAAAGCTAGAAAGTTGTCATTTCTCTTCTAAAAGCTTCACAACATAAAACACACAAGTGTTCACCTCTGGGTCCGTGGAGCTGCTGAGTCTGCAGATATTTATTCACAGAACACCTCCGTCCAGAGGAGAACACGAGCGGCCTCTGGGATCGGCACCTCTGAGCCTGAGGCTCTTTGTTCTGCACTGACCTGACATTTCAAAGGCCGACAGATGAATGGAGACATTGACTGGAAGCTCGATCGATGATGAAACCAGCTGACTAACTCAAAACGAAACATAAAAGTTTGAGCTGAAGAGCAGCGTACGCTGGTGACGCCGTTCGAGCTTCCCCTCAGCTGTGGGAGCGACCCCCTCCTCCTCCTCCTCCTCCTCCTCCATCAGATAGCGTGTCACCAATGGCTCCCATTTCTTCCAGTCCCATAATTTAATTACTGGACCAAAATGGAGCAAACATGTTCCAGTGCAGTGAAACATGGCTCCAGTTACGAGCCAACCAGAGAAACCAAAGCTCCGGCGTCCACAAGCAAACGCAGGAAATACCTCCCCCTCCCCCCTCCCCCCTCCCCCACCCCTTAACCCCAGTTAGTAATTATGATCCCTCGTTACATATTTGCCTGCAGGGACATGTTGGTTCCAAGGGTGATGCGTGAAGAAAGACAACGGAGACTCTAAAATTAGACGATGTACCAGTTTGTAGATAAATTCAAAACAACACAAAGTATTAATAAACGTACAGAGACGATGAATAACTCGGGGGTTCCTCAGACTCGTTCGCTTTTCCCAAAGTCTTCGTAAGCTCCCGTGAACGCGTCCATCTGGGTGATGATCTTTTACTTCCGCGCGACACAGTCTCTGCTCGGCGAACAGACGCCGGCTCAGGCGAGATCGGGTAACACTTCAGACGCACCAGGATCCATGGGCTCTGCCTCCGGAGCCAATCTGGAGCGGCACCAGAAGGAGCCTCGTCTCACGTCCACGTCTGAAATAACGTGCGGCGGATAAAGCGAATCCCTGCAGAGCGCGGCAAAATGGAGCAGAGGCGCAGGGGAAGGAACATGCGTCGGTGGCGGGATAATTTGGGACATTTTTTTTTTTTTTTTTAAAGAGTTGGCTGAACTGTTGCCTCCTACATGAATTTGCAGTGGCACAGACTCTCTTTCTGTCACTTACAGTATGCTTCAGACTTCCCACCTCCTGTGGTCTCGTGTGTGGTTGAACCCAGATGAGGCATAAATAGAAGGAAAAGGATCAAGAAGGAACCTTATATTTCTATGTCTGTGAACATGAATGAGAAGGAACAAGCGTTAGAAAGCTGACAAACACCACACAGGGGGAATGACAGCGGTTGTCCTGGTTACATTTCAGACCATTGTCTTCAAGCTCAGACAGGAAGATGACGCCGGTTCAGAAAGGTCCGAGGAATGCTCCTTTAAGCTCTCAGACGATCATTTAAATGAACAACCTGACGTGACACAGACAACAGATTCGTCCACGTGAAGAAGGAGAGTGACGGGGCGAAGAGACAAAAACAAGAAGCTGTTAGCGTGGTGATGTCCTCCCACACAAACACACACGTTGTTTACGGGGGTTGAAAACGATCCCAGCCCCAGAGTCGCCGTCTGTGGGGAAAAAAAAGAGAGGGAGACGTTATGAAGGGCCTGTCGTCCTCGGGCAAAGTGTCTGCGTCTCGTCGTAAAAGACGAGACACAGGAGCAGTGTCCCACAGCCTGGACTCATCACATGACAGCGGGATCATGTGTGTTTCACTTTTGGCGAAGCGATGGACAGATGGATGCTGTGTGAGTCAGTGAGTGGCAGGACAGACGGACGGACGGAGGGACGGATGGACGGATGATGTAATTATAGATTGATACATGGATGATAAACGAAGCGATTGTTTGACAGATGGAAGGATGGAGGGACACAAATAAAGCAATAGATGACGAATGGAGGATGAATTAAGATGAATGATCCCCAGGATGGAGGGATGATGGAGTGATTGATGGATCCACTCATCAACTGGCTGATGAAAGGATGGATGAAAGGATGGACGGCTGAAGAAACAACAATGGCCCAAACATTGTTCTTGAGAGAATTCAAAGCATTAGTCAGCGACTCTGCTGCCAGTTGTTTGGTCTCGTCTTCTCAGCCCAGTTTTCATGTGGCTTCAGACCGAGGCGGCGCTCCCCAGCGCTCGCTCTGACGTCGCTGCAGTTTTTTTTTAAAAAGTTCCCTGGTTCCTTCCAGATGGTTGTGTTTTTTCGGTTCCAGGAGGAGCCAGTGCGCTGCTGTCACAGAGCGGTTAGCCCGTGGCGTCCTTCCAAGGAAATGTGAGGCTGGAAGCTCTCGGCTCTCTAGTTTCTCCGAGAACAGATTCTTCTGTCTCTTTCTCAGAGGAGCCGTAAAAACCAGGTCGATGAACGATGACTGTGCTTCCCTTGTCTCGGGGAATATCAGCCCCTGCCTCATGGCGCTTGGATTAACAATGAACTCTGACGAGATGTGAACGGTCGGGATCGAAAGGTTCAGTGATTAGAGAGAACAACATTTTTCCAAACTACATTTCCCACAGTGCACTGGGCTCTTCCCTCTTGGCTTAATGAAAGTGTCCGAGTGTCTCCTGGTCGTTTATCGTCCTCCGCCCAGAAGTGAAAGTGTGAATGAGGAGAGAGGGAGTCAGAGAAAACGAGGAGGAAGTGACAGACTGGGAGAGACCAACGGCTCCAGGCTGGTTGGCCTGGTCGGTCTGATCCTGACCTTGTGACAGCCCTCTCACTGTCTCCTCCTCCTCCTCCTCGCTGCTCCGTCTCCTCCTGAAACCTGAAGTTATATCAGGTTTGATTTATTTGCTCATGTCGCCAGGTCGATATTTGTCAGTTTGAAGAAGCAGCGGCGGAGAGCGATGACATCATCCTCCCCCTGGAACCTCATGACCTCATGAGTCACAGCTCGGCTCGGTTCCTCTTCTCTCTCCCGTTCTTATCTTCACTCGTGTGTTTTGAAGAACAGAAAAACTGCAATCGGGGCAAAGTTTGTGCGGCTGTCAGCGCTGCTGTGGAGTCACGTGCGGAAGCTGCTGTGTTACTGCTGTCACCGTGCACACGTGACAGGGCCGAGAGGAGCTGGTTCCCACAGTTTCACAGCAGAAGAAAACATTTCAGAAGGTTTCATCAGAGAACGTGGGGAGAAGTTTATTTATAAAAAAAAAATCCCTGCAGTTATTTCCTCGTGTTCAATTATACGCGTGTTGGCAGCTCGGTGCCTGCGTTCATTTCTGAATGTATATTTTTTGGCTTGTTTAATTTTTGACAGAGGAGAGCGCCGGGGGGACGGGGACAGGGACGGGGACAGGGGGGACGGGGGGCTGATATGAACGGGTTAACACGGAGCAGCAGAGGACACAAACACGGCTCTTTTCTTTCAGCACAGAATGTTTGTCCAGTGGAAGGAAGAACTCTGGATCCTGTTTCTGTTCCAAAATCCACATTGTTGGTTGATTTTGATTTTGCCAAACAATGACACAAACGCAAACTCCGGATCCCGTGTGAATCGGCTCATACACGCAACACGCAACACGCAACACGCACACGTGTAGAAGGGCTGGAGAGAGTCGGAGGGACCAACACACGCACAGAGCAAAACAAAACAGTGATCTAAAGAAAAACAAAAAAACAATTGTGGATTCACGATTCATCAGAGAACACACACACACACACACACACACTTTCTCACACAAATGAAAACACATGTCAGATTAGATCCTAACAAGCAGATTAACGAGGAGAGAGTGTGTGTGTGTGGTGGGGGAGAGACGGGGGAAACCAGTCTCTCCCCCACCACACACACACACACACACACGCACAGAGCTGCAATGTGAGGAATTACACAACGCTCGGGCTGACACACTCCAGATGTCCTGAGAGGACGACAGTGGGCCTGTCCACAGCGACGACGCAGCTTCCGTTTGCCTTGATTTCATCTGGAATTTTAAGTGGCTGCATTTAGCTGTGGAGGCCCAGAGAGCCTGGCAGAGACGGGTGGACCAGAGCCATGTGTCCAGTCAGGTGTTGGTGCAGGTCTGTTCTCCACACGCTGGGATTCTGCTTCATCTTCAGTATCTATACACACCTTCTTCGACAGAGAGACGCAGATGAAGCTTCTGTTCTCTTTCTGGTTCCTGGACTAATACTAACTGCTGGTTCCTCTCAGTGACGCCCGCTCACGTCTCTTTATTCCAGAATCAGAGCAGATGGTTTTGGTTCCGCTCTGTTTTTCCTCACTTCTACGCCCGTTTTCCTTCCAACCTGTTGCGTTAGTCAGCAGCCGCCTGATCCAAAATAACTCCTGACACACACACACGCGGGGTGAGTGTGTGTCTTCGACCTCCGCGTCTCGATGGGAGGTCGCCCCTGTGGCGTTTCTGTCCCAGACAGAGACGAGCTGAGGGAGGAAAAAGGACGTTATTGTCCAGTGGAGGCTGATTTCCCATCACACATGTTTAAAAAGGACAAAGCCTGTCGGGGGGACGGTTGTCCCCAGACGAGGTCACGAGGAGTGCGACGTGGAGTCTTCGCGGGCCGCAGCTCGCCGAATCACATGACTGGATTTAAGGTGGAATAGAGGGTCCTGCAGCGGCTGTGGTGACGCTAAAGTGAAGAGGAACCTCTGAACTGCAACTCATGCTCCGTCACATCTTCTCCAGTTTAAATCACAGCCACTGATCCCAGAGCAGTAAAACCATAATGTGATGATTTTATGGGGTTCAATAACGACAAGTGAAATACGACTCGATAACGCAGATGTCTTCAGGTCTGCTCCACACCTTCGTTATTCCTATGAAACGGGTTCTTTGCTCCATAAAACCCGGCGTATTCTTCAGCCGCCGCCGCCGCCTGGAATCCCCGGCAGCAGCGATTCGTTTTTTTTTTTTAATGTTTTCATAACTGAAAAGCTAATTAGGCAAATGGGCTAATCTCCATTTAACTTCCTTCATTTCCCCCAAATGCTTCTCATTAAGTCACGACACCGGCAGCGTTATTGCCCAATAATATGTTTTACTCTTTATCTCCCTCCCCCCCTCCCTCCCTCCGTCCGTCCACCCACTCTTTATCTCCCTCCCCCCCTCCCTCCCTCCCTCCGTCCACCCGTCTGTCAGCCCTCTGCAGTCCCAGGTGGGTTTCTATCAGGGCAATCAACGTCACGTGTAGATGAACTTGTCAGGGAGCAGTGGAAGTGACACGCTGTTTATTGCTTCGGCCTGAAGTCGCCGGGGAGGCGTGTGGACCGAGAGTTTCCTGTGTTTGCTCCGGTGTGAAGTTTCCCCCGGCGACCGATTACATTTTTACAACTTTAATCTCATCTCCTTTTCCCCACAAAGGACAAAAATAAAGTGTTCAGAACAACTTCTTCTGCAGCTTCTTCTGAACCTCCCGACGAGCGTTCCCCAAATCTGCTTTCATCCTTCAGGGCCTCTGAACAGTCTGTTGAAGAGAAAGGAAGCAGGGTGGAAAAAAATCGGTGTTACCCCCCCCCACCCCCCTTCTGTCGGATTAAAGCTTCCTAAATGAGAACAAATTCCACCTCCTCCACGTCTCCGTTTTAATTTCCCAGCAGGATTGTGCTGCTGCAGCTTTGTATCTGCGCGGCCGAGGTGAAGGATGAGGATATTCACACTCGCTGCTTGGCCCAATTTATTTTTTGCTGCTCTGTGTGTGTGTGTGTCTGTGTGTTTGAGATCCCACTGGTTTTAATAGGATTGGCTTAAATACTTTATTCTGAATTTTTGGAAGCGTTATTCGCCGTCGTACTTCAGGCTTCCCGAGGAAGGGCTGCAGTGTTTGTTTTGAATTGACGGAATCTGATTAACAGTCGTGTCATGTGTAGGTGGATTTGTGGCCAATGAGCGCTTCTACAAATATGCAGAGTGTGAGTGTGTGTGTGTGTGTTGTGAGTGGACTCAACGTGTGTGAGGGCTCCCAGGTCTTGATGAGTAACACTGCAAACAATGACGAGGGTGTGTGAGTAAGATTCACAGAGATGATGTAGGTTTTTCTTCTTGGTCGATACGGGGGAGCTGACGGATGGATGGGCGCGTGTGTGTGTGTGTGTGTGTGTGTGTGTGGCAGGTGGCATTCAACGACACACATGCCTGCGCACACACTCACCATCTGCAGCCTCCCAGCGGAGCTCAACACAACTGGTCATGCGAGTTCATCATCATCAGAAACACAGAAACCACCGGTGTGTCACCAGCGCTGAAGATCAGAGCCGCAGCTCCGTGTGTGTGTGTGTGTGTGTGTGTGTCAGGACATAAATCTGCACACATTTTTGGGCCTTATCTTCCAACTGGGAGCACAGAGCCTGTTCCTGACAAAGTGAATAATTCACTTTAATGGCGGAGGCCGGAGGGTTTTGGTGAAGGTTGGGGTTTGTTAGCGTCGTGGTTAAGGTTCTAGTTATAGATGTATAAATCAAGGTTATGCTCTCTCATGAGAGAAGAGTGTCTTCTTCATAGGGGCTTTTTATTTTTTAGCCTCCGTCACCAAACGCTCCGGAATCTTACCGTCTCTCCAGGTTTTTCGTCTTCCATGTGTGCGACGCCTCGCGCGTCGTCAAAGCAGCTTCTGTCTGACGCAGCAACTTCTCATATTTTTCCCCAATAAATGGTCCGGCCTGAGAGAAAGAAACCGCCACATTAGCCGTGTACGGGCGCACACGCCAGAAACTTTATGATGCCGCTCGCTCATAATTTAACCTCTGAAAATGTGGTTTGGCCGCCGCTGAAGTGGAATATTCAAAGCCACATACGTGGTTTATAGAGGCGTGCAAAGCTTTGGAGGAATCTTTCATGTCTGGACAGGAAGGTGGCGAGCGGTCGAGGGATGGAAGAAGTGATGGACGGAGGAAAAGAGAGAAACACTGAGTCACTCCTTCGCTCCGGCCTCAGTGCAGAAGCTCCTGCAACTTCTTCCAGATGTACGTTACAGAAGTGGGGGGGGGGGGACACCGTCAGCGTGTTAATGGGGGGGGGGGGGGGGGGGGGGGGGGTGAGGAATGCAGGGCTGTGAGAAAATTCCCCTTCTCCGTCTGGACCTTATTTATTTTAAGTCGTAATCTGCCACATCCTCGTTGGGTTTAAATCTGCTGCTGCTGCTGGGAGACATCAATGATTCATTTAGATTCTCATTCTGAATTTCTTCATGTTGACCCAAACTTCGAGGAGGATTTCAGCTGATTCTAGGTCTGAAGACTCAATCAGGTGCTCCTGGGCTTGGACCCAGAACGGTGATAAGAGCAGCAGAATCCTTCTGAACTCTCCCTGAACTTCTGGGGCCCGGCTGCTCGTTAAACCTGACATTTACTGCGCTCGCACCCACGGCTCTGCCCCTCGCTCTGGGTACCCGCTCCGGCTAATAGCGTGACATCTTTTTCATTTAAAACATCTGCTGCGGGGCGCCCAGATGCCCTTGAGCAAGGCATTCGCCGCGCACAGCTGCGTGGCGAGGGCGGGAATAGCCGCTGTGGTTAATGAGTGATGTGAGGGGGCGGGGCTGCAGACTGAGAGACTCTCTCCTGAACCAGAGTGTGAAGAGAAAGAGCCACTTCATTAAACGGCTCGTCTCGGTAAACACAGAGCGCCTCCAGGACTGAGAGAGCGAAGCCATCTGCACACACACACACACACACACACACACCTCTGGCTCTTCCTTTATGAGTCTCTGTAAGACACAGCGGGGCGGGGGGGGGGGGGGGGGGGGGGGGGTTGATGCTATGAATAAAAATGCCATCACCCCAGCATCAGCCTGTTCCTCGGGGGGGCGCGCATGGCCGCCACTGAACACGTGGAGAAGAGGAGTGGGATGAAGAGCAGCGTATTGTTCAGCTCCGGCCTCGAACTCCTCGGTTCAAACGCTGGAGACGTTGTTTACGCCGCCAGCTGCCTGAGCTGACGCTGCGTTCCGTGCGTCAACAGCCGGAGAGAGAGCGAGTGTTGAACTCACTTCGTTTGTTGGTTCTTCTAATTTGCTCTTCGTGTTTTCAGCCGATGGTTTTGCAGTAACATGCATATTTGTTTTGTTTACAGCAGAATGCACAGACAGCCAGAGAACTGACATCCAGATGCTCTGGAAATAATGTTGTCATCAAATGTATATTTCATCATTTATTCAAGAGATTGATTTTAAATCTGCGGTTGATAGTTTACATGTTTCATCGTTTCTTGTTTAAACTCCCTTAAAAAAAAAAAAACATCTTTAAAAATCCCTCAACTTGATTAGAAATGAGCTTTATCTGGATTAAACCTTTTCAATAAAGGCATTCAGAGGCTTTATGCTAATTACCTCGTCTGAGGAGCGAGCCGTTCCGCGGTTAATCCCGATAACGCTCCGACACGTCTGCGCCGCTCAGTGCACGCAGCACTGCGTGTGGACACACATGTTCTCAGTAAACACACGGAACCAAAGACGTCTGAGATCCAGACGCACAACTAGTTCCCAGGTTCATCTCGTGAAGGGGCTCTTCGAGAGGAGCCGCCTGACGAGCGCTAACGTCGTTACAGGGCAGGAACTCAGAGCCACAGGTGTTTTCGTCTGGTCCGGCTCAAACGGACCGACGGCAGCGGGTCACCGGGTTCCCGCCACAGATTCTCCCCCGAGAGTGTCTGCGGCGAGTGGCTCTGTCTGAGGTCAGAGGTCGCGTGCAGGGCAGAAACTGATATGGATGGTCCGTCAGCTCCACTCCTGCTTCTCTCTGACGTTTCTGTTGAGCGTTAATGAGCCTTCACACTTCCTGTACGCGCCCATATACACTGAATGCGCTCACATGTTAGAATTAGCGAGCAGCTCTTAAAATTGCAGATGAGACACAACAATCGATCCTGAATTCCGCTTCCTCCCAGCTCAAACCTAATCCTGCGCCTCCTCCTCTCTCCTGCGACAGGTACGACTTCGTGGAGGTCTACAATGGCGGCGACGAGCTCTCGCCCATGTTGGGGAAGTTCTGCGGGAAGATCGCTCCGTCCCCCATCGTCTCCAGCGGCAGCCAGCTCCTCATCAAGTTCGTCTCCGACTACGAGACCCACGGGGCCGGGTTCTCCGTTCGCTACGAGGTCTTCAAGACAGGTGAGCGAGTCTCATTATCCCCGAGCTGCTGGACAGCAGCTGCGGCGGCTCTGAAACAGCCCATTCACATTCAGTGGCGGCGAGGCTCCTGGATCAGTGTCACCTGAAATAAGAACCGAGGAATCTTTTACCATGTTCTCCGAGAATAACAAGCAAATTCACTTTTAATAAAACATCATTGTTTCCTGGCGAAGATGAAGAGCACCAGGAGTCAGACAGAGCAGGAAACATTCCTCCAAAATAAAGGCGTTTATGAGTTTTTATGTGAATCGGTGCCGGTCATAAAAAGGAAGGAAACTCAGCAGGAGGAGAATTCAACGGTTTCATGACCACAGTGAAGGTTTAATGCGGATTTATCACGCTGGTTCTGGCCGGACTCATTCCCGCCCTGGTACGACTGAGCCCCATCAGATGTCTCACTTCTCCAACAAAATGCTGAGCGTTGTGTTGTGTTTAAGTCTCATCAAAAAGCAGCGGCATCTCTTTAAATATCTATGTTTGGGCCTCGTCAGAGTAAAACAAGGGTTTGAATCCTGGTCCTAATATCGTATAATATCTCAAAGACCCACAATGCCACTGGAGCAGCGGCGGCTCCCAGCTGGGGGCGGGACTTTCCTAAACACGCCTGTCAGGGAGGAACCTTGCTCCCGTGTCCTACATTCCTATTTGCTCTTCCCTCTCGGGTCCACTTGAGCTGCTGCCAAAACAGCGGGTCCCCAGGGGCCCCTTGGTGTTCCTCCAATGGGGAGCGCGGATACATCAGATAAAGAGAGGAACGCACGTTTACTTTAGATTCCTCTTGTCTTTTTCCTCTGTTTGCGCCCCAGAGAGCAGTAACCTTTCATGGAACCACAGGATCCAGGAATAACAATCCCCGCGTGGAGCAAAGTAAAAATGAAAAATGAATCTCAGAGCGTTCGTCAGCGAGGAGGCAGAGAGACGGGCGGGGGTGGGGGGGGGGGGGGGGGGGGGGGGGGGGGGGGGGGGAGGGGTGTCCGCTCTCCAAACTACCTCTGATTCCGAAAACTTTAAAGTGTGCTGGTATCGACTTTAATTCCAGGCTGTGGAGCCGTGACTGATGAATGACAGGACGTTATTAGAAAGTCACTGTAATAAATCTTCAAACTAGGTCAGAACCAGCTCACAGATTTTACGCCGGTCCTTTTTTCATTTAAGGGTTTTTTTTTTAGAGCTTCCAGAAAGATTCCCGATGATTCATATTTAATCTTTGATCTCTAATGAAAACTATATGATAGGGATTCACGCAGCACCGGGGTCACCTTCAAGGGTCCAGCTGTGTTCAGTTGGAGCTGAAACACACACCTGCTGGTGGCAGGAGTGGATTCTAAAGTTGAGCCAAGGGTTGGTGGTTCAATAAAAAGGACATTTCATTTTCAATCAGAGGGTCGGCTGATCCTCTCCCTCAGGTTTAGTGAGGTTTCATCATTCAGCTAGTTTCACTCCTGAATCCAAAATCCTGAACCAACTTCTTCTTTAAAGACTGAAACCTGGTGTGTGTGTGTGTGTGTGTGTGTGTGTGTGTGTGTGTGCCACGTAGTCGATGTCAGCTCCGAGTGCTTTTCAGAAAAATCAGAAAAACCAGTTTCCTGATGTTGAGCACGTCCGGCTGCCTCATATCCTCACGTGACGACCCTGCGCACACGTCTTTTGTTTGTTTTTGTGTTGCTGTGTGTGTGTGTGTGTGTGTGTGCGCTACAGACAGGTGCACAGGGACCCCAGGCTCATTTAGCTAATGGGCTGTTTGTCCTTGGAGGCAACAGGAGTGACCTGCAGATGAGATGGATGCTCTGGCAAACAGGAGAGGGGCTTGGAAACGAGGGCAGCGTGTGTGTGTGTGTGTGTGTGTGTGTGTGTGTGTGTGTGCACGTGTTGGCCTGAAAACAGGTCCGCTCCACTCGAACAAGTTAAGAGGAGCTTCGTGTTGGAACGTCCCATTTCTCTGTTTGTTCCTTTCATGGTCAAATATCAGAACAACACAGTCTGAATGTTTGTTTGTTTGTTTATTTGTTTGTCAGGATTTCACGAAACCAACCTGACGGATTACAACACAACACAACTTCCTTCAGACTCTGGGAAAACACCCAATGAATGAAACAGGAAACCTCAGTTCAATAATAAGAAAACATAACTGTTCATGTTTTTTTTTAGAATGGAATTTGACCTTTTAATACCCTGCCCCCCCCCCACGCTATCTTTCTCTCACGTCTGTCATTTACTGAAGGAAAACCTCACCCCTCCGCCACAGAAAACCACAGCTCTCGCTCAGATGGCGAGCGCCGCTCTGCCTTAAAGCGGCGGGTAAATCTCCGGCCTAATGGGCGCTGGGGCTGTAACACTCGGGCACATCCGTCTCTTATAACCGTGACCACCGCGGCTGTAACTCCACCCTCCGCCGACCACATAATACACAGCGTTTCTAAACGAGAGCAGTGCGAGGGCGCTGCGCTCTCCTGGAACGCTATTTGAAGCAGCACGCTCGCTTTATTGCAGGTTTTCAAACCAGGAACACATGTCTGGTTGGGGGGGGGGGTGCATGAGACACAACACCCAATTTATTTATTTATTCTTTTTGTAGTTTCCTTATTTAACACGTAAACTAAAGTCTTGTTTCTTCAGATGTTTGAAGCCGATGATTTTGGATTCAAATCCAGCACTGAGTTTGGGGAAGATGAGCTTCTGTAGTTTTAGTCTTAGGCTGCAAATAAATAAACAAAACTAAAAACAAACAAACAAACAAAGCAAGGAGCAGACACGGCTGACAGAGGTAATTCATTTGAAATTGATTTCTGACCTTGACGGGCGCACGGCATCAGACCCTCCTCATCCCAGATTTGAGCAACCCATCTGTACATTACACACTCACACACACACACACACACAGAAAGTGTGCCAGCTGAGCAGCGTCCACGCCCGTCTCATCCCTCGCTGCTCGTCCATCCACATCATTCATCATGTCGCCCTTTTAATGACACCACCTGTGTCAATATGGAGGGCTCCACTGTGTGTGTGTGTGTGTGTGTTCATGTTTCCAGATAACATGCAGGTCACATCTGGACTCACCACACACACACACCTCTCTCGTGCCTCGGAGCGGTGTTTGACTCTCGTCCACGCCTCACCCCCCCACCCCCCCCACCCCCAGAGATCAGTCACCGTCTCGTAGCCTCGCTCGTGTCACTTTAGCAGCGGCGAGGTGTGAAGAGGCCGAGCGGACGCCGAGCTTTTGTACAAAACACGACAAAGACGTCCGTCGAGCTCGCCGGCTGTTCTGTTTCTGGAATGTTAGTTGGTTAGTTGTCTTCCATCAAGACAGAGACGGGACAGGGGAGGGGACCAATCACAACACAGATGTTTTCTCACTCATAGAAAGGGGGTGTGTGTTTGTGTGAAGCAGTTCCTTTTTTTAATGAAGCTTCTTCTTTCTTGCTCCTGTGAATTAGTTTTAATTTATAGGTGTGAAGATGATTAAAAGGCCAGTGAAGCCTCCTCCTCTAAATGGACACGATAGCGTTGTAGCAGCAGTGAACTGTAGAGAGCCAGTCGTACTAAAGAGACAGTCATGTGAGAGCGGGTCGTGACCTTTAACCTCTGAGGCTTCTCACCTCTGTCCAAGTGAGGATTTGTCACATAGTCCAAACACGTCCTGACGCTTTCTGCGTCCGCTCCCCTCGCAGGTCCAGAATGTTCCAGAAACTTCACGGCTCCCCGAGGGGTCATCAAGACGCCGGGGTTCCCCGACAAGTACCCCAACAACCTGGACTGCACCTTCATGATCTTCGCCCCCAAGATGTCGGAGATCGTGGTGGAGTTCGACAGCTTCGACATGGAGCCCGACACCACGCCGCCGCCGGGCGCCCTCTGCAGATACGACTGGCTGGAGATCTGGGACGGCTTCCCCGCAGGTGAGGAGGCTGGATCTGAACTTCCTTTAAAAGATCCTGGATTTCAAAATAAAACTCCACTTCTGATAATCACACGTCCTGAAAATAACACATTAAAACGGCTTTTCACCAAATATGGTTCAACATAAGTCAGGTTCTGTCTAGTTTTGCCAAATAAAAGCATCAAAGTGGCAATTTTAAAAACTGTCAAACACAAACAGGATTCTGTGTTATTCTAATTTACCAGCTGATTCATTCAGTGACTTTGTTTGTGAACATGAAAGGCAAACGGAAAAAGTGGTTATTTAAAAAAAAAAGAACTTGTACGCCCACTAGCTCTGCTTGTAAAAGAGGAACGAGTCATAAAACTCATATATTTCCCAAAGTCTGGTCTGGAGTCACTGAAGGAGCCGTCACAGTTTGTTCATTGTTCCTCCACCAAACGATGGAGACCCCCCCCCCCCCACTCCTCGTCTCCGGGCTCCATTGTTGTATAATTAGCCGTACAGTGTGCAGATAATGGGGCAGAACACCTCGGACGGGCCTGAGCACGCCGCCAGGATGCCCACAATACTCGCTGCTCTGCCCAGAGCGTCGCCTGATCATAGCCAGGATGAGTGTGTGTGTGTGTGTGTGGGGGGGGGGGGTCTGGCATGGCTCATGGCTCATGGTATGACTGGCTCAGGTAGACAGACAGTGGCACACACTTTAAAGACGTGCCAGCATACATCACATGCCAGAGCTGTGTGTGTGTGTGTGTGTGTGTGTGTGTGTGTGTGTGTGTTTGTTTGTATTCCAATGTGTGTGTTGGTGCAGATAACAAAACGCCTCTGTGGCCGGGTGACGACCAGGATGTTCGTCTTTCATCCCTTCAAACACTTGAGCAGCATCTACGCGAATATCAAATAGTTCCCAGCATGCACTGCTGTCAGGTGGGAGACGCAGTTCAAAGGAAGCTTTCAGGACATAAACCAATATCAGGGGCTCGTTTAGCTGAATTAATTTGTTGAACAGGATCATTAGACATTTTAAAATATTGAATTTTAAATCAGTCTTGTAGGAATTTGTCAAAGTGAGAAATACAAACTTTGTTTTACTCAGGCAGAACATTTTTCATTTTGGCAAAAACATTTTTATCCGCAGCGCCACATCTGGAGCTTTAAGCAGATAAGAGTTCCTGATGTGGATGAAAGCGCCGGAAACACTTTAATGGGACCTTTGAACAGAACGTTGGGCGTTTTTTTTATTTTTTTTATTCTGCTGAACATCATTTATCGTTTTTGCACAAACGTAATTCTCATCACAAGCCCCTCATCTCGTGCTCTGAGCAGCGCGCTCGCTGCCTACGTGGATGAAAGCCCAACATTTTCAATCCCACTTTGATTTATTCTCTATCATGTCGAAAATAGAGTAATTTAATTTTCAGCAGCAGTTTCCTGTTTCCTAATTTACTGAAACTGCGGCCACGTTCATCTTTGCCCTCGAGAACTCAATGAAAGAAAACACATGACGCAATTCTACAACATGTTTGCAACATCTCTAAAAGTGGAACGTAGAAAACCAAACCTCCCCGGGCCGCCGCCACTGCCGCCGCGTAAAGCTGCGTGAAGACGAAGACGAAGCCTCACAGCGGAACATTTCACACCTCCTCGGAGGAGGAGGCTGCGAACACTGAGACTATAATCCGTCACAGACTGTCGACGACATGCTTTAAACAAACCGATAAATATAATCCGCCAGATTACTGAATTCCAACGCCGTCGTGGTGCGGCACGTTTTGATAATTTGCCCCCGAGGCCTGAGGGGACATGTTGGAGGAGCGTGATGCGTATGATTTAATCCTGGGCCGAGCGTTCCGGGCTTCAGTCGTCGAGAGGCGGCAGATTCCGTGTCTGGCGGAACAGGAGGCACCGGGAGTCTGGTATTGTTTCCCTCGCTGATAAGGGGAGGATGCAGCGGGCATCAGACTGCGGGCAGCAGGCGACGCCGGCGCTCGCTGTCTGTCGCCGTGAAATCCTGTTGTTCTAGCAGATTCCAGATTCTGGCGTTTTATCGTCCGCTCAGCGTCTCCTTGCCTCTGAGATAAATCCTCAGCAGAATCCGAGACGGTTTTTAAAGAAGCAGACAGAATCCTCTCTTCTGTCCACTGTCCATTGTATTACATATAATATTAATCCTATAATTTCTCATGTGGATTAAATCCAGAAAATGTTCACTGGCCTTTTCTGATTAATCTTAGAGTCTATATATCTTTGAAGTAGTTTTAAATGATGTTTTTCCAGAGTGATTTTACTCCTTTAACTCAAATATGTCGATAACATGGCGTCTTATTGTCTTATTTCTTGAGATAAAGGCAGCTCAGACTCACAGACTGGACATTGAGTCCAAGTCGTTCTTCCGCTCTGATTTGAGTGGCGGTCATCTCGTATGTCCATCTGACCGCTGCCTGTCGCGTCCACCGGAGGGTCACACAGCCCGGAGCACATTGGGTTTTGAAGTGTGTGTGTGTGTGTGTGTGTGTGTGTGTGTGTGTGTGCGTCATCTCGCCGATATTCTTGTCCCAGTGTCCCGTCACCTCTGACAGGTGAGAGACGGATCAGCTGCTCTCTGAGATTCAAGCTTTTATTCTGTGCAGAGAAAATACGACAGATTAAAAAAAAACAAAAAACCCACCAGACTCCAGCTCGAATGTTTTCTCCTGAAGTCACGAAGAAACGGTTCCCGGGACGTGAGGGCAGCGAAGGACAAAGTGAGTGGTGATGAATAATAAACGTTCTCCTCCTCTCTCTGTCAAACCCCAGTGGGGCCCCACATCGGCAGATACTGCGGCCCGACCTCCCCGGGACGCGTCATCTCCTACACCGGCATCCTGTCCATGACCATCACCACCGACAACGCCATCGCCAAAGAGGGCTTCTCCGCCAACTACACCATCCGGGAGAGGAGCCTCCCCCCGGGACACGAGGACGAGGGTGAGCAGCCGGATCGAGCTGTGTACAAATACTCCAACAGATCGCAGTATCGCCTCATCCCGGGTCCAATCTGGTTCATTAGATCGTGCTGACTCCCTCCCAGCATCAAAGGCACCAGTGAATGTGCGACCTTTGACCCTTGACCGTCCCTTCAGGGGAAGAGAATCTGAATCTTTCCTGCTCTTCCAACATTACAACAGATATATTCAGGAAAACACATTTTAAATCAAAGGGAGCTGTTTAGAAACGGGCTCCGCTCTCAGCTTGGTTGTGTGAAGACAGCGCGACCTGGTCCCCGCTCCCGCCGTCCCCCCGTTGAACAGAACAGCTGCTGTTGGTCTGCGAGGCCGCAGTTCCAGGCTGTCGTCTTTAACATTCTTTAAAGCCGTCCGTCTGCCGACCGCGTGACCTCAGCTCTGCTGGGCCGTATGGTTCTTTACTCCCTGGTGACCTCCAGCCCTGTGTCAGGAATGTGAGCGTGCACAGAGGTGAGTTGACGTGAGCTCCTCGCTGTTTAAATCTTCGTTTTAAGAGCTTCTCTGTTGGGTTTGAATCTCCTGAGCTCAGATCATCAAACCTCTGACTGACTTCAGGAGGAGTTCAACAGACCTTTTCTTTGCTTCCTACATTAAAAATCCAGTGGTTAGAAGATGAGAAGAAGTCTGGAAAATGTGCGAGCGACGGGGTCTGAACTTTCCTCTGGCTTTCTCTTGAACACGTGATGAAGCCAGCAGCTGATTCTCCGGGTCAGAGACGTTCACGTCACACATGTCTCTGGACGTTTTCTGGCTTCTTTAGATCAGCGTGTTTGTTTCTTACTTGAAAAAAGATCCGGTCGATCGATGTGCGATCACTGTTAATGTCATTAGAAGCCTTCATAAATCACGGTGTAGGCGAATCACCACACGGGTCAGAGGCATTATCTGCTCTTTGGTTTTTTTCTTCTTGGTTTTGCCTCAGGGGCAGAACATGTGGGTGTCAAGGGTTTCCGTGTGTGTGTGTGTGTGTGAGACATTGACGGTGACTCTTCTTGACAACGTGATAATATATAGATGCAGTCTTCGTGTATCAAACATGTCTTCATACTGTGCATCAGAGCTGAATCTGACCCTGTGGTGTAACTGCTGAGCTGCAGTGGTGTTAGACAAAGCTCCAATTATCTTAGCGTGAGCAACACACACACAGTTCCTCTTGCCTTCAGACCCCCAGCTCAGCTCAGCAGATTGAATTAGAGCCTCTCAGACCAAAGCACAGAGTCTTTTCTCGGATTTTTTACGACTCGACGGGGACCCGGAGCAGCGGGGGGGACTCGACCTCATGTGGTGCTGCAGCAGTTTCTGTGTTCTGTTTGTGGAAGACGTCCATGAAGCAGCTTCATTACTCCAGTGCAGGTCATGAACCCCGCCTCCTCCATGTTCTCAGATGGAGCAGGTTTGGTTATAAGGGTACGCCTTTCCTTTTGGGCGGGAGACAAGGGGACACGGTGGAGGTTTGTCCCTCACGCCTGCTGTGAGGGGGACAGGGAGGTCAAGTATAAAAATAAGAGAAGGGGGGACAGAGAGGTGTGTGGGGGGGTGATTGTGTTGTTGTGTTGTGGTTAAAGCAGCCGACCCGGGCCGGCCGCTCTGCGGGGAGCAGGGACGGCGTCTGGGCGTCCTCACAGAAACAACAGGAGCTTTTTTACAACTTTAACTTCAACTGTTTCCTCCAGACTGTAAAATTCCACACTCGTGTTGTGTCAACAAATAAACAAAACAAAACAAACAAACCCGACGATAACTGCAGTGAAATGACCCCGTCAGTGACCAGAACCTCCTCACGTGTTCATGCTGTGCAGTAGAAATACAGGAGTATTCCCTTTCATTCCTCATGTATATACAAGTGCTTTCTTACACACGTAGTAATTTTCGAGGTTTTGTTGAAGACGACTAAATGATGCAACGCTTGTGTTTGCGTTTCACTGATATTATTCAAACGGGTCGGTTTCATTACTTTGTTTTCTTTGGCCCGAGGCGTTTGAAGTCCCTTGAAACGCTGGTGTAGTCAGGACAGACTCTGTGCTGGAGTTCCACTCGTTCAAATGATCTCTGAAAAACATACGTACACTAATATTATTCCGACTCGCGTGTGAGAGCCTCAGGCCTGTTCTCGTTTCTTAATGACTTTTCTCCGTCTCCGTCAGATTTCGCCTGCATGGAGCCGCTGGGCATGGAGTCGGGAGAAATCTCCTCAGAGCAGATCAGCGCCTCCTCCCAGTACAACCCCAACTGGTCCCCCGAACGCTCCCGCCTCAACTACCAGGAGAACGGCTGGACGCCCTCGGACGACACCGTCAGGGAGTGGATTCAGGTCAGTGAGCGTTTGCGTCCCTCCGCCGCGTGTCTGTCGGAACCCTGGGTCACTTTCAGAGCGGACTCCCTGAAAGCACCAGGGATCGTTTTAAGACGGTGTCACCTGAGAACAGAAACAAACCCTGGTGCTGGATCTCTGAGTTGGTTCAGAAACACTGTCGCCCCAGTTTGAACTCGTCTGTGCCGCTGAGACCTTCATGCCCGCATCTGGTCTGAATATTGTTCACTCATTTGATCCACCTCTCTGCATGTTGTATGGCTCCAGAATAAAAAAGGAAAGTGGCGATGCATTATTCAGTGGCGTCTGCCGCTCCAGCACGGCCTGACATTCATCCTGAAATGTGACGTAGCAGCCCGAAGACGCAAGATGTTCGCCTGCTTTTAAAATGTGGTTTCGCTTCCGGAGCCTGTGGATTCCTCCGCCGTGTGTGAATTCCAGAATCCGAACACGTGGCAGGAAATAAGCTCACCGGAACGCCAGATCCCTACGAGTCCTGGCCGCCTTGCAACTGGGCTGTTTTTCTCAGTGAGAAAATAGTGAGGAGCGGCCGCGGGACTTGACGACCGTCCCATTGTCCGGGACAGGAACTCATACAGGAAGTCTCACAATGGCCCTCGCAGTGAGACCAGGCCGCCGCTTCCTTCCTCGGGGGGGTCCAACAGGAAGCAGACAGAGAGACGGCCTCAGCGCTGGATTAGTCTAAGTGGCTCTCTATTGTCTGTCTGGGGACTTCTTTTAGCGACCGGGGCAGCAGCTGAGCCCTCTGGGAAATCATGATATGGAGGGTGGCGTTTTAATGGAGGGGGATGTGTGTGTGTGTGTGTGTGTGATGAGAAGATGGATTTACCTGAGGTCAAATATATGTAGGATTAATGCTCTGTGCCTTTTTAATATTGATGTGGTTGTTCAATGGATTTTTAAAAAGGGACGTCTTCCTTTTTAACAAGATTTAAAAGTTTGGTGTGTTCAGTCCACTAACATGGAGGAGGCGGGGTGCAGGACCCGACTGGACCCACCCAGTTTTAAGACAATCAGAGTAACAGCACCTGAGATGATTTAGAGCTGACAGAGAGAGGTCTCAGATCAGATTAGATTTCACAGAGGAATCTGGAGGCGGGTGAAGGCCTCACCAGGTTCGTCTGCAGCTCGTACTTCTACTAACGAGACCTTATTGCCCGACCCTATGGGGACGTGACGGCCCCGGGTTCACTCAGCGGCAGTGAGTGTGCAGTAATCTGATTAATAAAGGATGAAGTGGAGCTGATGTGCAGCGTGCACTCTACCTGCAGGACACATGCAACAGGACGCGTCCACGATGCAGCCTGGCTGGAGACGGAGGGCTGGTTTGTTTTCATTGTTTAATTGCTCCTGCAGGCGGGGGGGGGGGGGGGGGGGGGGGGGGGGGGGGGGGGGGGGGGGGGGGTGAGGTCGGGTCAGGATGAGGAAGGAGGAAGTAAAACCAGCCCAGGCAGATTTTAATTGTATTTTTTTAAGATTGTTCAATAGACTCTGTTAAATCTGCTGCAAAGTCTCCTCTGACCTCCGTGACCTCTGACTCCACCCGGCTCTGTTGACCTGGGATCGTGATTCATTTTTTATTTTTTATTTTAAAACTCAACTTGTCTGACACCTGCTGCGTCTCTACGGTTCTGAATCTGATCCCACGTATATTCCCTCCTAGTTTAGGATTTCTATTTAAATTTAAATCTTTGTCCATTTTTCACTTGAAGCACCTGCTGCAGTTTGCAGAGCCTCTCTCTCTCTCTCTCTCTCTCTCTCTCTCTCTCTCTCTCTGCCGCCGACCTCTGACCCGCCCGGCTGTTTCCCATCAGGCTCGGCTCGTGAGATTTGCGGCGGCGACCTCTCAGTCACGCGGGTTTCTGCGCGAGGACACTTTTCCGTTCCGCCGGCGGCGACCGTCCCCCTGCCACGGTGATTTATCGGCGCGGACGCGGAGCTGCTGCTCGCCCTCCGACTCTCTCAGCCGTCTGAGTTATGACTGGTTTTTGTGAGGAGAATATCCCACTTTATTTGATTAAGTGTGGTGCGTGGCCAACTCATCGCAGCTTCCCATTCATCTCGGTTGAAAAGAAAATTATGACTTGGTTAATTCGTGCATGTCTGCCTCCTCCTCGGCAAACACCTCTATTATTCATTGAAAGGCATTTATATTTTATTGACACTATTTTCAGGTTACTATTCATAATGTTGTCGGGTGGTGTTACCCGTGGCAATTTGGATGGCGGCAGACAGTCAGCTCATTATCTCGCTTTATGATGAATCTGTAATCATATTTTTCACTTCAGTGACTCACTTCATCAGCGTGTGTGTGTGTGTGTGTGTGTGTGTTGGAATGAAAACCCTGCATTTGATTGCAAATATTCCCATTTTTATTTCAGCGAGGTTTGACAGCAGATTTGACGGCGTCGCTCATGAAGAAAATATTACGTGATACTTACGCAGCAGGAAAATAAATGCGGAAATTATAGAGTTATTCACATTTGCAGTATTAAAGATAAAAGCTAAATCTGGGTTTTAAATACTCGACGACGCCATCTTAAACACAGAAGAGACAGAAGTGGAAATGCTTTAAAGATCCATGTTTTCCAAGCTGCAGGAAAGTGGCTTGTTGTTGAACTCCGTGACGTCAGCGCAGGAAGGGCTTCCTTCCCTCCTGACTCCAGGTATTTATAGACGCCCTGCTGTTTGTCTTCAGGAGCTTTCTGACGCCACCAGGAAGAGCCCAGCGTTCTCCACAGCATCTGGAGAACACATCTGGGTTCAGTGTGAGGCTCCGGTGATCCTGCGTCTGCGCTAACCACGGCTCTAATGTTCTAATCCATGAGTGGGCGGAGGCAGCCGAGTAATGAACTTTAATTCATCACGAAACAATGATTCAAATCTAATGAGTCTCGTTCGAGATTAAAAACCTCCAGGCTGCTGAACGGAAGTCGTCTCAGGGCTCTGCAGACGTCCGTCATCTGACTCTCATCATCTCGTTAAAGTTCTAAATAAAACTATAACGTGACTTTTCAGAAAAATCAGATCAGACGCTGCACGCGTCCACTTCTGTTTTAAACTTCCCTTAACTCTGTGTGTGATGGGCTCCTGAGGATCGCTGCTGTACTTTAGGTTATAATGTAGTAACCCCAGTATTAATGTAGTAAAGACTACTACGTGTGCGTCCTCTCCTCTCCTCTCCTCTCTGTCACGGCCGGCGCAGCGTCCCGCTCTGGCAGGGAGTGGCCGGGTTTCTGTCCAGTCTCGTTTGGACACGCTCGGACTGAATTATGTCTCCTTCCTGCATTTTGTCCCCTTCGCTAAAAAGCTTGAAGTGAGACTGTTTTCCGCGGCTCTGCCAAGAGTTGAGTAATTAGACGATGGAGGAGCAATTAGCTTTGGTCATTGCACTGAGGAAGTCTTTGACCGGCTGCTCTGGAACACATGGGCTGACGGTGACGCGGAGCCAATAGATGACTGTGTCCACCAGCTTTAGTCTGTCCAAACCCAGCTGAACCATCGGGTAGCTAATATTATTTACCTTCATTTAGAATAAGCCACCTGTTGGATGTACGACCTTAAACAGTCCTAAAGACCTCTTTGCCCTCCCAACCGCTGAGTCCTGCTGGTTCCAGGGAGACCAGGCGTCCTCCTCATGGGAATCAGAGGACGATGCAGCGAACAATCCCACACAGGCCTGGTTCCCAGGGGTCGGCCCGACAGTCACAGAGGGGAATCTATTTTCTGCTCTTCTTCCTGAACGAGCATCAGTGGGAAAAGCTGGAGGCCTCTGGTCCCTGCCCATGTACAGCATGGTGGTGATATAATGACACACCGCGTATTACCCAAGCATCCATCACGCTGGCGGGTGGAGCTGACGCTTTCCAAACTCAACAAACAATTCCGGCGAAGTTGAAGTGGAGGCAAATGACCTCATTTAATCCTCAGTCATGAGAATAAATCGATTTCACTCAGTGCTTTAATTCAGCTGATGTGATAACTATATATGGAGCTGCAGTCTCAGTGAAGTCATCTTAATTTTAGATAAGCTCTAGTATTTGTGGACTGATTCAGAAAGAAGCCCAGTGTGGAGCTGCGTGTTATCGCCGCTCCTCGCTTTGATGATCACTATCTTTTTTCTTTTTCAAGCGGCAGTGAGATTAAAAAAAAAAAAAAAAAAAAACTCCTCAGCCGTTTCAGAGAGAGACTTGTTATCTGTTGTTCGGCTCCTGGATGATGATTTTGTGAAACACTGGAGGGAGAAAGTGCAGTCACGAGATGCGATTACGTCTCCCTAATTTCATTTTCAGCGACTTACTTGAAGGATTTCGGTGAAATGAGGATAATCACATGTTTATTCCATCACCCTCCGTGCCACGCCGAAATCAAATCACTTCCAAAAAAAGGAGCTTTTATAAGGTTAAGCGCTTGTTCCTTTTTTTAGGACGTCTGTGGAGACAAGGCTTGAGTGTGTTTCTTCAGTCTAGTCGTACTGGTCATTGCCTCTTGAGCCCTGGACTCTCACCTGCGATCAAGCTCTGTAGAGTTTTAGCACTTTTAAAATCCCAAAGTCACTTTGTCCCCTCAGAGGTCAGAGGTCGTGGACACTTGAAGATGTGAGGGATCGATCGTGTCTGTTAGTTCTGGTCACGTGTGTGAAATGACCTGATGCTGCTCAGTAACTACATTAAGACCATGAATAGATTTAAATGTCTGGGGCTTTATCAGCTGCTTTTATCTTGTCTCGTATCTGGACCGTGGGACTTCCCAGTGTGTCCCATAAAAGGCTGGGACAGACTTTATATATATACACACACTCATACCCTACAGGCCACGCTCTAGTCATTAGGGATGTGGGTGGACAAGCATAAAATTGATCCTGAGCTGGTTCCCACCACACACACACACTCTGCTGGATCAGCACCCCCAGGCTCAGACCTCAGTGTCCCGGGTCCCTGACTCAACGGGTCTGAATTGAATCGAAACGTAAAACACATTCTGCTTCATCTGCTTCCAGAGATGTTGAACAGTACGTTGGGGGGGGGGGGCAACGAGATTCCTGGTTTATATTCTGGGAGCTATGTTGCCGTGTCTGTTTCCACCATCAAGATGACTGAGAGGATTTTAAAAAGCGGTTTAATCTTCATCTCATCAGGTGTAAGTGGCTGTTTGAGCAGGGCATGATGGAGGAGTACTCATTACTTACAATACTTGTCAGCAGTTTAGTAGTGGAGTATAAAGACTGCATAATTCCCCCTCAGAGGTCTGGGCTGTGTGCTGCGTCTGTCTCTCCAGCGTCCTGCTCTGAATTTCACTGTCTACTTACCGACGGATAATTAATGAGATCCGGGGCTTCAGCCCGAGGAGCGTTTGTCTGAGGATGTTTTGTGTCTTATGTATGAGTGGGTCCTCAGTAGAATGTTTTAACTTACAAATTACATCTCCTAATGTAAAGAGGGGATCTCTGAGGGAGAAGAGCTGCTCCGTTGTGATGCACGTATTTTGAGACGCACTCAGAACAAACACAACCCTGTTCCGGAGCAGACTCGGGTTTAATTCATCCTGAAATTCCAGAGCTTTTGCACCTTCAGGCTCTCATTTCCTTTAAGTGTGTGTGTGTGTCGGGGGTGGGGGGGGGGTTTAAGCGAGCTGGTGAGAGCCTTTCTCATTTTCTGTCCCTTCGGATGTTCCAGCTCAAATCCACTTATCCTCCTGTGCCTGAGATGAACTGCAGTCACCGACACAGCGTCACCTCTGTCTGGAGCCTCACACACTTCCCCTCATTTAGATATATGTCACTGAAGTATTGGCCAGTACGTTCACGCATACATGCATATTTTACAATATATCTTGCAATAATTATATCCCACCATTTACACATTACTCAACTTTCACGTTTTAACCGTTTCTGTCACCTATATATTTTAATCCACTACTTTTTCTAATACTTTTCTCATTTTTAAACCATAATTTATTTATTTTAAATATATGAATCAATAATGTTCATCATGTAATGTTAATATATATTTAAACCATGTACTTGCTGTTTTTAATTGTATAAATTTAGCGTATTTGTCCTTTATTTTAGTGATGTATTTTGGCTGTGTATTCAAACCATTTTTGGTCTTTGAACAATCATTTGAATCTATTTTAACTTGTTCTGAAACATGTTCGTGTCGAGTTGTTTCATGTTTTTCTTTCAACTCAAATCTTATATCTTGGGCCATGTTCTCCTCTGGTTCTCCTGCTGTTGCTCCTCGAGCTCCCCACTCACTCCTCCTCCTCCTCCTGTGTGTTTCCAGGTGGACCTGGGCTTCCTCCGCTTCGTCACAGCCATCGGGACGCAGGGCGCCATCTCCAAAGAGACCAAGAAGCATTACTTCGTGCGCTCGTACAAAGTGGACCTGAGCTCCAACGGCGAGGACTGGGTGACGGTGAAGGAGGGCTCCAAGCAGAAGGTGACGGGGTTCGCGTAACGACCCGTGTTTGTGTAACGAGTAATGAAGGAGGCTGCGTTCTGATCGATGGGAGGGACGCGTGCGCGGCCGAATCGATGTTCTCTGGCAGCGCGCCTGAGGTGAACATCTGCTTCACATCCTCGCGTCGCTCCTCTCGATCTGAATCCGCTTCCGCGGAGGAGCCCTGCAGCACAGGAAGTCCTCTGACTGACAGGTCACGGGTCAGGGGTCAAACGGCAACGTGTCAGGAAACAGCAGAAGTTCCTGAGAATCTGATTCCGTGTTTCACCTGAAGTCAAGAGTACTACCTGAAGTACCGTGTGAAGAACCAGAACTGACCAGCAGCTCTGACCTGTGCTCGTCTCGTCTTCAGATCTTTCAGGGGAACCACAACGCGATGGCCGAGGTTCAAGCTTTTCTTCCCAAACAGACGCTGGCCCGCTACATCCGCATCCGCCCCATGACCTGGGAGCAAGGCATCTGCATGCGCTTCGAGCTCTACGGCTGCAGAACATCAGGTGACAGCCTCACACATCACCTCTCTGCCCCTGACATCCCGTCAGAGCGGCAGCTCCTCTCCACTTCACTCTGCTTCCCTGTCATCTGAAGTTTATCGACTAGAACACACACACACACACGTTGACGCTCACAGCCTCAACTTATTAGTTTTATTTTGCTTTAACAGAAATATACCTTTTAAAAGACGGAGAAGCCTGAAATGCACCTCCATTATTTTAACACTGTATTTTACTTTGACTTGTTTTATTGAACCAGATCCATTAGAATGAATCATGAGCTATATATTAAATAGATGATGCGCTTTCACACATCCTAATGTTTTTTTTAGACATTGGAGACATTTTTACAGAGAAAAACCTTCTTTTAAACACATGAATGGACAGAAATTGAGCCAGTGCTTAAAGTACAAAGACAAATTCTTCATTCTGGAGCCTTTTACTCTAAGTGACAATAATAAAATGACCCGTTGATGAGTTCCCTCACTCTCCCTTTATTTCCCCTTTCTCGCCTCTACACGTCGTGAATCAAGCCAACGTGTTTCTGGCTGCAGGATGAGAACCTCCTGCTGCTATCTGTTGATTTAGAATAATCGCCGCTTCCAAGGCGAGAGCAAACTCCCGCAGAAGGACGCCGTTATTCATTACAGAGGAGCGGCGGCAGAGAATCACGCCGCCTCATTACTCATCCTCCAACATTATATAAACCTCGGCCCTTGATGTGCTACAAGCCGCTCTCCGTAGGAAGCTTCGTAAAGTCGAGATTAGACTCTTATTCACGGGAGAGCAGGCGGCGGAGTGTGAGACGGGTGATGCAGGAGATTTAATGATACCACTGGGAAACTGTGTGTGTGGTGTATTTGTACATGGAGAGCTATTAATACGATTCACTCGTAAATTCTACAAACTAAATTTAAGGGCTTTTCTGTTTTCAGTGATTCTCTGCTTGATTTAACACGGCCGGTAGCCGTCCTTAAGACACGGCTCTGGACATTTGACGAACACAAACATCCCACAGGATATTGGATGGAGCTTGTTGTTGGCTCCCGATGACCGGACCATTGTGTCCAAGTATTTGAGAATTTCATTAAGTTCATTAAGTTCATTAAAATCATCATCCTGCCTCCTCTCTCCCCCTGCAGACTACCCGTGCTCCGGGATGCTGGGGATGGTGTCAGGTCAGATCTCGGACGCCCAGATCAGCGCCTCCTCTTACGCCGACCGCGGCTGGGTTGCCGAGAACTCCCGCCTGTTGACGGGGAGGTCGGGCTGGACCGGGCAGCAGACCAAGCAGCCGTTCAGGAACGAGTGGCTCCAGGTGGGTTCAGTGGTCGATGAGGAAGCAGCTCTGGAGTCGAAACCCTTTATTTCTTGTCACATTCGGCTCTGGACGCTCTGAAGGCCGCCGGGCTCAGTGGTTTTCCCTCCTCACCCTCACCTGCAGGTGGACCTGGGCCAGGACAAGATGGTGAGTGGCGTCGTGATCCAGGGAGGGAAGCACCGCGACAGGAACGTCTTCATGAAGAGGTTTAAAGTGGGCGTCAGTCTGGACGGAGACGAGTGGAACATCGTGAAAGAGGAGAACACCACCAGGCCCAAGGTTGGTTCATTCCAAATGAAACTGCTATTAGCTGCAGTTTAAATGTCATCAGTGTCAGTTTCATTATCGTCTTTTGTTTTTCTGACCTATGAACTTTTAGCAGTACGTGGTCCACGTCACAGACGCCAGGGCCTGACCCTGCAAAGACCAGCTGCCAGTCACACGCCCTAGGAAAAATACCACAAAGTAAAAATACTGCATGACATGTATAAAAACACATTCTGCTTGAGCACAGTATATTCAATATACATCAACAAGTATTCCAATGGGATTTGAACAGAAACAAAGGGAGAAAATAGAATGAGATGTATCATGAAGCAAAGGAAAAGCAGAACATCACAGGACGGTTGAATGTCTCGTCGGACGGTTGGAGTCTCATGAGATAGGAACTGAAATCTCCCTCAACAGGTTTCCTCCTCCCCCTCCCTTTTCTTTATCTTACCATTTCCACACTCTCCGCCTGGTGTGGCGGCGGCAGCAGCGGCGGCATGTTGATACACGCCAACGCAGATTACCAGAAAGTAAATTACAAGAAAGCCAGATAAAAGCTCCCCAGCACGACGCAAACCTCCTCTGGCTGTAATCTGGAGTTCCTCAAAGCCGCCGTACGTACGGACGCTTGACTCGCCGCTAACGCCGTCCCTGGAATGAAATGTTTAGCCAAATTACAGACTGCATTTCATATGAAGCCTGAAATGCTGCTGCCTGACGTTCTCAGCTAAACCAGCGACATATGGAAAAATAAAGCTCAGGGGGCATCAATGTTGTCGTCGGGGCAAATAAATATTGAGATGCAACGAATGAATAAAAGCCAGAAGAGGAGAGAGCGAGGTTCCACATGAGAACAGAGGATTTAATGAAAATCGGGACGCAGCGTCGACGTGGTTGGCACGTTCATTTATTCCTCCATTCGCCTGACATCACATCTGAGGTCCCATAATCCTCCTGTGGTGTCATTAGCTTCTGCTCCGCCGCTGCAAGGACACAGTCAGATATTATGGAAATCAACCTGCTGACGGGTGAAACTCGGCTAATGCGACTCCTCTGTGATTCCTCTGTCAACAAAGTTCGTACAAGTCTTCATTATTTATACAGCGGCACAATTCAAGGCCGCGCCTGAGCTGAATAAATAGAATTTGATTTATGAAAATACAAAATTTACACAAAAGTCTTAAAACTCAACAGCACATGGACGGATTTCCACCAGACTTGGTGTCAACGGGCCTGATAGTGAGTGTTGCTGATGGTTCAAAGGTCAAGGTCGGCATAAAGGTCAACGTGAACCACCAGCCTCCCGCAGACTGACTGCAGGCGGAGATGCGGATCTGTTTCCTTTTTATAAAACCTTCTTCAAAAGCTGAGAAAGGAAGGAAGGCTCAGCGAGGCCGGGCTGCTCCACATGGATTAAACACACACATAATGTATGTGCTCATGCATAAAGATGAGTGAATGTGAGACCGTCCAGAGGATAGAGACCCTTAAAGAAATTAAAATAAACAGAGACGGACGCTCTTTAAGGCATCAAGCGTCTAATTGTGCTCTGATGTGATAAAGTGCAACATAAAGCTTCAGGGAAACATTATAGAAACGTACGTAAGTGCTCATCAGCTGACGCTTGTGGAACATTCAGTGGAAAATCTGGAACCTTGTGATTCTCTGATGCAGTTAATCCCCTGGTCATGAGCTGAGATGGCTGGCACAGTGTTACAGATACATGCCTCCTCCAGGTCAGTGGATGGGACATGGACCTCAATACCAGTCTGAGAGATAAACAGGGAACTTTTTTTTTTTTTTTACAAAACACGTGTTTTCTCATTCAGCTGAAACCAGAGACGGTGATGTCACATACCTGCTGGTAGATAATAAAGATAAGTGTGACAGCGGCGACACTTAAGGGGCAATTGAAAGTATTTTTATCCGCTCTAATAAATCACACGCGGGGAAACTTTAGCCGCTCAGACACGGCCAGCGGATTTGGTGTCCGACCACTTGGCTCCTGGAGCGACGGTAAACGTTTTCATCTGTGCTGCTTCGCGTTGGGACGATGAAAGGATGAGCTCTGGATCTGATTTCCTGCCGCTTGCTTTCATTTGGTTTCAGCTTCTTATCAAAGGGCCCGATCAGAGGCAGACTGAGATCTGAACAGTGTTATCGATGGTTTCATTTATGGCCGACGAAGAAGTTTAACTCTCAGCTAGAACAAAAATAGAAAAAGATATCGTCCATTTCCTCATTGTTAATCATCCTTCTTAGACTTAGAAGGAGTCTCAACTCTCCTCTCATCAGTTTTGCAGCCACGTCTGTGAAATCCATCTGTGTGATCCAAACTTTTCAAAGTCAAAATTCTTCATGGTGAATTTGGTTTCTCTGCCTGCCCTCAGATTTTCATTGGGAACCAGAACCACGACACCCCAGAGCTGAGGTCCATGGGTCCGTTCCTCACACGCTTTGTCAGGATCTACCCGGAGAGGGCCACCACCGAGGGCCTGGGCCTGCGACTGGAGCTGCTGGGCTGCGAACTGGAAGGTGAGTCAGTGAAGAGTTGATGCAACACTGAATGAAAGGACGGTCGGCTCCTGACGAGGTTTCAGGAGCGGGTTGAGAGGAGCTTCTCTCTCACTGTTAAAAAGAGTAGAGCTGGAGTAAGCCCCTTGAAGGTCATTTGTCTCAGCACGTCACGTTTTAATATGACTTTGTTAGACCGGGGGCTGAGATTAAAGCTGAACACTCCTGTGGTTTCTGGCTCCGGCCGAGTTGCTCTTGGTGCAGAGCAACGCTCAGCTTTTAGGGGACGGAACATCGAGCAGCAACTGAGAGTCGAGATGAAAACAATACGTATGTGGACGAGAGGACACAAACACATCCCAGGACATGAGAAAAGAAGCCTCACAGTCTCTTCTTCCACGTCAGTGAGTCTCATTGTGATGGAGTGACACAGCAGAGAGCCATGAAAGGTGTAAAACAGAATGCAACACACACACGAGGCATTTGACGCCTCCATAAAGGAACGAGCCCGTCGTTAGGCTTTATTGCGCAGCGACCTCGAGGCGTGTGAGACGACATCAGGGCTTTTCAGCAGCAGCCGTAAAACAACATTATTACGTTCAAGCGACCGGAGAAACTGTGACGGGAACAAAAGACAAAGTCAGGTCATAGAAATGAAGGGACAAAGAAATCATGTGAAAAGTACAAAGACGCTGGGATCGGGCGGGAACAGATTTATTTATTATCATTGTGAAACAGTACTTAAAACTTAAAAACCACTAATATAAAAAAGAAACTATACATGTTTTAAGTCATCTTTAAAGCTTGATGTTTCCTGCAGTGTATAAAATACAGTCTGTTATTCAAGGATGTCAGTTCTTCACATGGGTGCTGGCCAACACGCCGTAGACTCCTCCCCTCTGGGATTTCCCCGCGGCGCCTCAGACCTGCGGAGGATCGAGTCTGTAATTCAGGATTTCGGTAAAAACCATGACGCTCTTTCTGAGTGTGTCCAGATGAAAGACGTCAGTGAGGATCTCCTCCACCTCCGAGCCGCTCCTCCTCAGCAGAGTTCACAGGAAATCACTTTGTGTCACCAAATGTTTGTAATAGAGGAGCATCAGTTTTCAAGATGTGTTTATATTCCTGTGCACGTGGCCTGAATTCAGACTCTTTATCTGCTGTGTTGGTTATAACGAGGGAGAGAGAGTGAAGAACATTATCTCTACATTATCTTAAGAACACACACACACACGCAATGCCACAGACGGCATGTACACACCCAAACCATATGTGTGTAATCAATCTCCACCTCGCTGTCCCTCCTCCGTTCAGAAATTACAACGACAGCGCCCCCTACCACGCCCGTCGCCTCTACACTTCCTATGACCACGTTCGGCGCCACCACCACGGCGCCGACCACCGTGCCCGGCACCACCCAGGAAGCGGACTGTGAGGAGGGACTGCCGGACTGTGGCGGTGAGACGGAGGCGCCCGACGTCTACGGCATGGTGACAGGTAAACCACCGAAACCCCTTTTACTCTGTCCCTGAATTGGAATTTAGGAAATGAGCTCTGTCGGCATCTGTGCGATCGGGAACCGCCCCCTTTGACCTTTGACCTCACGTCCACTGTCCCATCTGTTTGTAGCAGGAGGCACCGCAGCGGCTGACCCGATCACTGACTTCATGCCAGGTGAGGATGTCCAGCGCCATCTGCTTCCATGTTTGCGCCTCTCATCTTCCATTCATCCCTCTCCTCCTCCTCCTCCTCCTCCTCCTCCTCCTCCTCCTCCTCCTCTCTCCTCGCATCTTTTCTCAACCTGTCTTCTGTCCTCGGAACTGTCCAACTAGATGCACTGATGAATTAGTCTAGGCAGTGTTCCCGTCCGTCCGGTGCCATACCATAAAGCTGCGGCGGCTCCCGGAAGAGAAGCCAAAGGCTCTTGATCGCCCCCTGGTGGCCGGTGCACAACAGTTGCAAACAGTTTAACAGTGGTTCATTCACAGCTTGGCTTGTGTTCCTGCGTTAACGTCTCAGTCTCATTTCACAGTTTATTATTCCAGTAAAGACACTACACTGCCAGAGAGAGAGAGTGAGAGCAATGAACGGACGGAGAGGTGGAATAAATGGTCGCAGTGACAGAGGGAGAAAAGCGAGGAGGTGCCAGCAGGAGGAATGAATAGAGATGAGATGAGAAAAAAGCCGGGTGAGAGGGAAGAGGAGGAAGAGGTAGAACAGAGGAATGGGTGGAGGTGTAGCGAGAGAGTGGAGGCAGAGAATAAAAGCCTCTTGGGTCTCAATTAGAGCTGAAGCATGGCGTGAAGACAGCTCGGGGTTGGAGGGGAGGAGGGCGGCAGCTCCACGGTCATCGCTGCGTCTTATTAGCCTCTCAGAAACAACACATCCAGTGTCTGCGCCTCCTGCATCCATCTGGGCGCTGCGGTGAACCGCTGGCACCGGCCGAGGAACAGGGCGGGAGATGCAGTCCTTTTTATGTTTGGGGTTTCTTTCAGGGGCCACATCCGCGTACTGGTGGCACCACGCCCTCCTCTGTGGAAGGTCCCTCTGTTCCTCTCCCTCTCTTGATGTCCTGATCCCAAACACGTGTTTGTGTGCTTGCTGCTGTTTTCGATCAGCGGCGACGTCTCGGTTCCTGCGTGTCAGGAAAATGCCCGGCAGCGCCGATCGCGACCCGTCGTCCTTTTCATTCCGTCGGTACAAGCCTTTGGTTTCGAAGCAATATGTTTCCCACGAGCTACACAATCTATCCGGAGTGTACGGTGCAGCGGGAACGGCTTCGCAATATCGATGTTACAAGGCTCCATTTTATTTCTCAGGTCCTCCACCTCCGTCTGAATCTGTTCATCAGCATTTATTGGATGTAAAGATGTTATTTCACAGATTAAATGCTTGTGTTTCAGGCTTTGTCGTCTGCTGCTCTTCATAGAGGTTGTTTTCTCTGTCCTGCAGCGTACGTGTGGTTCGCCTGCAACTTTGAGTTCTCGTCTTTCTGCGGCTGGTCCAAAGAAACAGGAAACGGCGCCGAGTGGCTCATCCAGACCGACAGCGCTCCTGCCCTCCATAGAGGACCGACGCACGACCACACAGGTACGAGATGAGCGCGGCATCACAGCTCCCTGATCAGGAGAGATTTCATGACAGAAACCAAGTGAATGATGCTGAACAAATAAACACGACCACAATGACATCAAGAGTCAGAAACAGCTGAAAACAGCAGCAGCGTTTCAGAGACACAGCCCTGATGGACGCTCCATCTCTGATCTGAAAGATGCTCTGAGCCGTAAAACAATTGAAAACGAACAGGCGGTCGTGAAATGCTCCAGAAGTACAGCTCTGAAATCCATCAGCGCGCCTCAGCTCTGCGGCCTTCTCTCCGTTCAACGCTCCCGTGATGGATTTCTTTCCTCTTCTCCGGCTGCGCCTCTGAAATGAACGATTTCACCTTGATTTCTCGACTCGACCCGATCGCCAGTAAATAAACGAGCCCTTTGTGATGCCGAGTCAGATGTTGTCCTGCAGCGACGCTTATTGAGTCCTGTGTTGTCAGAAAACACCGAAGCCTTGAATTTATTTCATGCCTCCGGGAGCCGCAGCAGTGAAATATTAACACCGACTTTCGTTCCATGAAAAGACAGAACGTGATACATTATGCAAACATGCGAATGGAATAAAGTGAATGTGTAATCAACCCTGGGAGTTTTGGAAACCTCATGTTCGTATATAATCCAAAGAAATTTGCATCACTGAGCCTCTGTTACGTCCCTAAATGCTGTTATTTTTTATTTATGGTCCAAATGACTATTTAAAGTGTTTGATAATCTGCAGTCGTGTGTTCCCAACCTGCCAGGAGTCCGCTCTTTACCCTGTCTTGCGCTGCCCCCTGCAGGCAGGCCGGGGAACTTCATCTACATGCAGCTGGTGGACACTGAAGTGTACAGCAAACCGGGCGAGGAAGAGGACGAGAGGAGGGTGGCGAGGTTGGTGAGCCTGCCCATCACGGCGCCGGACGCCGACCTGTGCATGTCCTTCTGGTATCACATGTCAGGCGACCACGTGGGGGCGCTGCACATCAGGCAGAGGAAGGAGGCCGAGGGGGAGCAGCTTCTGTGGAAACCCAGGGGACATCAGGACAAACGATGGAGGGAGGGACGGGTCTTACTGCCACACTCCAGCGTCTCCTATCAGGTAATGTGACATGTAACACGTGTAGGGAGGGGAGATCTATGGGACCCGTCC
Source organism: Pseudorhombus dupliciocellatus (assembly GCA_016785235.1). Lineage (NCBI taxonomy): Eukaryota > Metazoa > Chordata > Actinopteri > Pleuronectiformes > Paralichthyidae > Pseudorhombus > Pseudorhombus dupliciocellatus. Next base: position 1,605,478 of record JAFBJW010009051.1, on the reverse strand, counting down.
TGGGTCCTCTGTGTTGACTGCTTGTCCTCGGTGTTTCCAGGTGGTGGTGGAGGGCGTCGCAGACAGACACAGCACAGGCCACATCGCCGTGGACAGCATCCAGATCATGGATGGGCTCAGTGCTGAGGACTGCGAGGGTGCGTCCCATCGCGCTCATCACACTCTCGTTTCAAATCCCTCTCCTTCAACCAGTCGATCGTCTGATGAGTTTTCACCGTTCACCGAGCTGATGGTCTTCATTCCTTCAGCTCTACTTTTCATCTCATTTATCATCCTCTGCTTTTCCTTCTTCCAGATCCAGGAGCTCCAACGTCTCCACCGACTGACATCTTCATCCTACGTGAGTTCACTCAGAAGTTGATTTATGGATTTATTTTTGTATCATTTCATTTTTTATATATATAGCTATTTCATGTTATTTCAAGTTTTTGTCTTAAGTTTGTAAAAGTGTGAGATGAGCCTGTGATTGTATCTATAGTATAAAGTAGTGCTATTTATTCATACAGTGCTATTAAAGCTCAGAAGTACTTTAAGTCTGTTAAAAACAAGGAGGAACAAATAAACCAGAGTTCTCCGAGACAAACCTCATGAGCAAGTTGACCTTCCTCATTCGTGTTTTGATGGATCTGTTGTGGTGCATTCACAGACATTCACGGTTTATGGTGCAGAACCTGTAAAACCACCAGTCTGGAAGCTGACACCAGTAATGCTGTATTAAAACTATATCCCTCTCTCTGTCTCTCTGTCTCTCTCTCGAAGCGATGGACTCTTTCTCACCAGACACCAGCGAGCTCGGAGGCCCGGGCAACATGCTGAAGACCCTGGACCCCATCCTCATCACCATCATCGCCATGTCGGCGCTGGGCGTCTTCCTGGGCGCCATCTGCGGCGTGGTGCTGTACTGCGCCTGCTCGCAGGGCAGCATGACGGACAGGAACTTATCCGCCCTGGAGAACTATAACTTTGAGCTGGTGGACGGCGTGAAGCTAAAGAAGGACAAGATGAACGGACAGAATAACTACTCAGAGGCGTGAGGGAGGCGGCGAGAGACGGGGCCGAGGACGCTCCGCACGGACACATGACGCAGCCAATCAAGCGAGAGGAACCTGGGGGCCGCGGCCTCCGACGGGACAGCAGGGTGGGCTGAAAGTGAGCCGATGTAATTTTATTTCTCAGGAGCGGCGGTGGAAGGGACCGACCTGTAGGGGGCACTGTGTATAAAGAATCTGTACAGCAAAAAAAAAAAAAAAGAAGATAAAGAAAACAAAGGATTCTATTTGTTTTTTTTTTCTCGACGTGCTTTGTTGATTTATTGTAATCACATGCTGGTGTTGAGACCAATTCAGACGAAAGAATCATTTGTGTACTTTATGGAAAGATGAGTTTTGTTTTGTTTTTTCAGACATCATCGTTTGAACAGGGCAGCGTGTGTGTGTGTGTGTGTGTGTGTGTGTGTGCAGCCACAGTGCTCATCTGTATCCGTGAACACATATTTCCCTCTCCCTGTGTGTGTGTGTGTGTGTGTGTCCACGGCAGGTACCATCCTGACCCAGTGACCTGTGTCTAGTTCCAACAGTGCCTTTTATTTCTTCCTGTTTTTCCGTTTCCTTGGTTTCCCATCAGCTGGTGTTCCCACACAGACGTACGGACGCCCTGAAAGCTTCGTTTTCATGACACGTCCAACATATTGTACATAGGTTTTAATATATTCAAGCACCCCTCTTTTTTTTAACAAAGAAAAAGACACCAGTGCCGCAGCATCCTTTCCACATTGAAATCAAACTCAACTTCATTCTACAAATTCTGAAAATGTACAAAAGTCTTGATTTGAGCAGAGACAGGATCCTGTTGTTTGTGTTTGTTTTAAAAACGTTGTGAGTTTTGTTGCCGTGTCCTGAGAACAAGATGTTTTTTAACAATGAGGAACATGGATTTATGATTGTGGAGAAAGGCCTCATGGGAAGTCATCTTCTGTGTACAGGGTAAAACGGGCAAACTCGGAGCAGGGGCATTGGACTGGAATGTTTTGGAACAGAGAGCATTCCTCCCTGAGAAACAGGGACCTGAAACTGACCTGAAACTCGTCCAGCGTCAGACAGCGTCTCTCGTCTCGGACAGGAAGTGGAAGGTTCTGACCCGGAGCAACGTTTGCTGTGACAATACTGTGTTTCTCCAGTGCTGACTATCAGAGGAAGGCTTTATATATATATATATATATATATATATATATATGAACTTTATTAGAGCAAAATTTGCAAAACTTTGTGAGTCACCGGGCCACTAAAAGCGGCGGCAACGATCATTTCACTCCAGCTACGGTGGCCTGGAAGTGACAGAAACAGAATCAAGTCTTATTTTTAGAACCAAGACGAGTTCATGAGCGCAGAGCAGAGACCCACCAGGAAAACCCAGTCAACCATAAAATTCATTCAAATATACAGATGTCATTTCTTTTCATTAAAACAGGTGAATGTATTTCCTTTGGTTTTAGAAATGAGTTGAATTGACTTCTAGAACTTCTTTTCGTCAAACAGGTGAAAATCTGGTTGTAAAAATGTAATTTGCTGTTTGTGTCTTTGCTTTTCAGCTTCATACTCTCAACTCACTCCTTTGACTTTAAACTTGATTTTCCGTGTGACTGTCAACACTTCAGAATGGTGCAAAGGGTGTTTTCACTGTGTCCTCTTTTAAATCGGATTTTATAAACATCACATGCAGGTTTTTCTGCACGTTCGTCTCAAAATGTGAAGCGAGACTGTGGCTTTGGAATCGATTCTCTGGACATTTTTAGGTTTTTTTTTCTGTTTTGCTTTGAGTCAGATCCCTGTCTGGTATCAGGAACGAACATTTCACATCAAACGAAGCTGCTCTGGCTGCTGAGATGCTTGTTATTCTCACCGGCTCAGTCGTTTTGTTGTGTTTGTCAAGTCTGAGGGGAACTTGTGAGTGTGTCGGAGAGTCGCTCACGTGGATCAAACTTTTCCTCCTGAACATGAAAGGATTCTGCAGCACTCGACGTGAAAACAAATGTTGCACTGATATATTTAAAAAAAAAAAATCTATGTGTTTATGATGTTGATTTAAAAAGAGAGAAGGAAAGTAGAAGAGAAGAGTGTTATTGTTGCTTCTTTCTAACAGTTTCAGATGACAGTGTTATAATTCTGAAATGTACAATTTACACAGATGTTTTTCATTCTCGAAAAAGCTTATAGCGTCTCTTTGAAATGTAACAATTTCATTTACTTGGTATAATATCACTTTGTCTTTTTGTACCGTCACTGATGTACGTGCCATTGTTTTTTTGTTTGTTTTTTTCACAAGAAACAAGACAAGAAAAAAAAAGTTTTATTTTCAGTACTGCTTCTGTAATTTTGCCGTCTCAGATCCAGAAAAAATCAAGAAAGGACATAAGTTTTTTTTAAAAAAAAGATAACTATGGGGAAAAAGTGAGGCCTTAAGTGACTAAAAGTATTGTTGTTCTTTGACTTGCTGGTCAGCACCCACACTCATCCGCCCCTGTCGTCTCAGACTCTCGTCATTGACTATTACATTCCAAAGAATTGGATCAAATAAATGTTTTAAATAAAAGATGTGTGACTGTTTCTTTTCCAAACTAAACACGTGCCATTCTGGCCTTGTCCCGCCACGACCACAGTGTGGCAGTACTGCCTGCACAAACGCTCAGATCCACACACTGAGGGCTTCCTCTTTGTTATAAAACTGTTTTATTTTCCATGGCCCACATTAACTGACAACTTTCTCCTCAGCTCAGTGACGTCATAGATGCTGGTGACTATCTTAAAGCGTGTGTGTGTGGAGCTGAACCTCAGCCGGCTCTCCCTGATGAATGACCTGAGGCATGCGCTGGGATGAGTGTGTGGTGATGCAGAGATGTAATGGAGATGGTGACTTCATGTGTTGTTTGAACAGCTGCTGCGTTCCCATCAAACATTATATCCAGATTACTGAGGCTAAATGTGGGAAGCTCATCTTTGTCCCTTCACTCTGAAACAGCAAGGTGTTTATGTTTGTTTCCCATGTTGCCTCCTTTATTTTTATTTTGAATGAAGCAACATTTTATTCGAGAACACTCCTCTTCATCTGATTACATTGTCATGTCATATTGTCCAAACCTTTCCAGACAACACCTGACAAAATAAACACAGGTGAAACCACAAGGTAAAATCAAATCAGAGACACAGACGAGACATGATGTTTTAAACTATTCAGCAAATGTACGTATTTTTCTGAAGTGACAGGTTACTGTTGGTCGACAGGGGTGGAATCACCAGGGAAACTGGTCGATGTTAGATGGAAACAAATTGTGCACCACCAGGACATAACCAGAGTATCATCAAATACCACTAAAGCAGAAGGGGTACATGCCAGCAACCACTTTTTGGGAAGTGAAATTTCCTTTCTGGGTTTGGATTTGTTGGATAAAATGAGGCATGTGTCAGTGTGTGTGTGTTATGATAAACATTTAAATTGCAAACACTGAAAAACCTTTCTTACACATGTCAAGTTCAGTTAATTTCCACCAAGCCACCAACTCAAACTAGTAAAGGACGTTTCAAGGGATGCCAGTGCTTCTCTGCACCATAGAAGAGGCTTTAAAGTTGTTATATGTACTGAAAGTTGTCACCACATCCGAGGTGACGGTGAGGTCACCTCTCACCGGAGTGTTTGTTCCTTCGGCTCCTCCTGCGGGGGCGGAGTTAGCAGAGGGAGCAGGGGTTTGCTGAAGCGGGGCTCTCAAGAAAAAAAACAGAGAAAGGAGCCGACACGTCTGTAACGTGTTCGGACTGAGCCGCGGACTGTCGGGCCCTTATCCAGCTGCTAACCTAGCCCACATGAACCCGGGTTAATTCCCATCAACCGGAGCCCACCCACCCACCCGAGTTTCCGTCGGCCGGCCCCTCGCGGCGGTGCGGTCACTAGCTAAAACAAAGCGGACCCTCGTCGCTGGTGCTTGCGTCTCCGCTCCGCTGAAGAACTCTGTCTCCGGGGCTAATGTGGCTCTGAACCGTCGAGGGAACTCCGTTAAAGCGTCAACTCAAGGTGAGGGGTGGTGTTTTAACCCGCTATTTAACGGCTCTGCCATGTTTTACCCGAGTGAAATCAGCGTGAAGGGGGAGAAGCTCCGTGCCTCCTCCTCCGGGGCTAAACTTTGGGTGTGGGTGAGCGATAACTAGCTAACGGCTAAACGAACTTTATCTCCCAGTTCACACGGGTGTGTGTTCAACAGCTTATCCCCTAAAATGGTGGACGGTGATCAAACTGATCCTCGTCCTTCCTCCGTGAGCCAGATTTGGGCTTTAGTGGAGGAACTAGGCCACAGTGGTCGCTTTGTATGGCCGCAGGGGCCATGGGTGGATTTCACGGGATGATTTATCGACTCAGGTTGAACCAGTTGATCAGTTTTAAACGTCACAACGATGTTAACTTTAACAAATCACACTTTAAAACTGAATGTAAATTGCACCTTCAAACTTGTTGGCACTTCCCAGACTGGCTTTGATCTTAAGGAACTCGTTGGGTTTCTCCTGTGAGGAGAACCTGATGCTCCTTCTTTGTCCCGTGTCATATTTAATGGAAATCTTTGGATTTCCTGACAGTAGAAGTCTCATGGGATGATCAGATCTGGTCTTTCTCCAACAATGAGAAAGTTAACTCCTTGGTTTGTCCATTTCCCAAAGAAGACCCTTTCAGCGTTTGTCTTTGATCCCATCTGAAGTGAGGACTGTGTATAACTTCTGAAGACTCCGATTATACACGGGACAGAAAACCTCAGCTGTAACATTAGTGGAGTGGAGCCAAACATGTTAAGGATATCCTGAGACAGACCACAGCTGGACCCCGGTCTGGTCCGGCTGGATTGTGGACTGTGTAAACTGTGGCTGGAGACATAAACGCACTAAGGCATCTTTAACCAGCCAATGTTGGTTAACCAGAGTCGAAAGCCTCTTGTTCAGCCTTGCCCGCAGCTCTGATTCAGAACTGTTGACTCTGCAGTCGTTGGACAAGATTGGTCTTGCCTGCCTCGTTCACTTCCTGTAAAGAACTGGGGGGGTGTTTTTTTCTTTCTCCTTGCTGGTGAGGCTTGATTTCTAGAGTTTAACTTGTAATCGGTGCTCCCCAACATCTTGCTGCTAAGACTCCATTTACTGACATGGGAATGAAAAGTTTTTGGGTAATTACTGGCCTGGCTTTAAGACAGCATCTTAATGACATAGCAACAGCACCGTGTCGGGGTGTTAAACCCATATGTTTTTGATCTCGCGCAGCATGTACACATAACATAGATATAGACAACATGCGCCAGGCCTGGGAGTTTACTGTAGAACAGACTGAGTCACTTCCCGTAGTTACGTTGTTGTGTTTAAACACCGTGAGCTGTGCTTGTCCAGAAGCTAGGAGTGTCTGGGGCAGTTTGAAGGGTCATGCTGCGTTACTCAACACCAGGCCTTTATCCATCTCTCCAGAAATGAGTCACGGATGACAACTCTTCCAGGGATAGTCAGTGGAAGCCTGTGGGGGAGGAGTATCTTTCAAGGTTATGTGATCATAGTTTTAAAATGATCATCAGCTTATTCCGTGTTTTGGGGTCTGAGTCAGTGGTCAATGTTTAAAAGACAAGACATGTGCCTGAGAGGATGCTTCAAAACATAGATTTAAAACCGGCAAGTACTTATTATCAACGAGGCTATGTATTTGTTCATGTAAGGACACAGGCCTAAGGAAGAGCGTGTCAATGTGTTTTTCAATGTTTTTATTATATATTTTGTAACATGGATGTTGGCGTCAGTGTGTTTGGTCTCAACCAACTCTTGAAGCAAAGATTTGTCACTTGAGCTGCTAAACACTGCACTGTGTACTGTGGCTTTGTTGGTTTACGTCAAACTGACCGTGTAAACTTAAGTTCAAATCAGAGAAGCGGAAAAAGCACAGAATATTTGAGTGACGTAGATTTTCCACGGCATCGTATGGAGCTAGTGAAGCTGGAATGCATTATCTCATCTCTCTGAGGAGCCCTGGAGGATCAGGATCTCCTTCCAGTAAAAGCCAAACTCCAAGTAGGTCTTTCAGTTCATTCAGCAACTTCAAATACAACAGACTGGATTTGTCTCCTTCTGGAAACAGTGAACACCACCAGCTGAATTCTCAGCCCTGGAACTCCCTGTCATCTCAAGATTTGACTGTGGTTTTTGTTAAAGTAATCTGTAGTTTTGTTTTCTAAAGGTGCTTTAATAATGCCAGACCTTCAGACTGTCAAACCCAGATTCAACACATTCCCTTTCCATGCTTTGTCTCAAACCCTGAAGGCTTCAGCTGTTAGAACTCATCTTGTTTGACAGGCCTTCAGGATAAAGCCACAGGGCAGATGTTGGGCTGGATGGATGAAGTATTCCTGTTTGTATGCTGGTTTCCGTTAAACATTCCTTGGTTGCAGTAGGATGTGTGATCTTTCTCCTGATCCCTCACTGGCCTGTTGGGGGAGAAACGTGATGTCTGGGTGTGGTTTAATCACCAAATGGCTGCAGAGCTGTGCTGAGTTGTTTGGGCACTTAACAGACTGAGAGCGGACTGTGACTTCCAGCAGCAGGTGGGGGGCCGGCTGGTCGACTGGGTGGCAAACAGAGCTGGGTGTGAGGGGGGATGGGCACCTCACTTTGTGGATGAACAGATGACCCACCCAGCAGGAACAATGCTGACTTGCGTTGCACACCATCGTTCACTTTTTTCCTGTTTCTCACAAACACGCTTGACATTGTGCAACATTCATAATTCGAATGCGACAGACATAGAGGACATAAATCTGACACACTGTCTCAGATGGCATGTATGGCACCCCCTTAGGTTTGCATTGTGATTTGAGGCATTACATAGTATGGACACATGCCATACCAGGGTTTTTAATAGTCTTATATTTTGCTAGAATGAGATATACTAAAATATAATGTCTTAAAATGAGGATTTTGTTCCTTGATGTCAGCAGCAGTGTTCAGACAGCTGGCTGTGTCTTCAAACCAAATTTACGTTTTCTTATGACACATAAACCATAAACTCACATTATCCGCAATCTAAACATGGACTTTGTCTTAACGCTCACAGATGTGCTCCGCTCCTCCTTCAGACAACACTTGGCTTCAGCCTTTTAAAGCTCTGACTATTAGCACAGAGGGTTCAGAGCTTTTAAACATAATTCAGTTCTTTCTCTTGAGTCACATCTATAGATTCACTGCATCTGCACCAAAGGACCACCAGTTAATGACACCTTATTTCTTTGCCTCTCCCAGTTGCAGTTCTGTGGTCATATAAATCTAACTGCCATTAAACCCCAACAGACCTTCTTGTTGCAGTATTTCAGAATATCTGGTGGCCTCACCAAGAGGAAGTCTCATGATCCAGACTTTGCCCAGACAGTTTCCGTGGTAGATAGCTGTAGATAAGGCACTGTAACACCATTAGTGAACAGAGGAAGAGGTAAACAATGAAGCAGTGGTGACAGACTGATGCAGGGTCTGAGTCAAAGCCCCATGTTCACCTCCGGTTTAAGGTTTGACTGAAGCTTTGAAGGTTTGAAGAATCAAACTTATTTAACCATGAATGTGTTCTGTTATTTAAAGGAACTACAGTCAATCATGAATTTTAAATGTTTTAGGAACGTAATAAACCAATTTCAGCTTCGTGAAGTTAGTATTGTCTAAATGTTTTTTCAGTGTAATCATTAAAAGTCTTCAGTGTGTTAGTAATTACTTCTGTGAGATCATTAAGAGATCAAATAGTAACATTTCTAAACTTCAGAACAACTCTTACTTATATTGTATTGATATGTGTAATTTAGATGTGTGTTGCTGATGCCTTGACAGCATTGTGTTTTTGATCAGACGTCATGTTTGTCATGTGTCGCTCATTGACTACAAAAATCATGCCAGGAATTGGCTGTGGCGAGGGCGGGGGTCTTGTGCAGGGTGTTGAACTTTTGTCGGACAGCTTGACGCGAGTAGAACAATGCTCTCTGTGAATTTGCATAAGACTCTGTTCCCTGAGGCCTGTGTTCACTGACCTGTCTGAACCTGACGGCAGCGCCGAGCGGAGCTGGGTTACAAGACAACAGCAGCTGTTGGACGTGGGTCTGGATAAAACATTCAGGGACTGTACAGAACTCCCACTGCCTGTGTCTTTCTGCAGACTCAACTATATATACTCCTCAGGAAAGCCTTTCTAAAGAAAGCACTGGATTGAGAGGTCAGTTTTGACAACTTAATCCAACATTCAACGAGAGAAAGATTAGCTAAAAGTGGCAGGATTTTCATTTAGATTTGTACTTTATGGTTATGACCTTTGCACAAACAGGGGCTGATAACAGTCTAATACAGCTGCTCCTTCCAAACTATGCTACAAGGACTTATTTGACAAGGCTGGAAGTGTGGAAAGGATAGACAGTCCCATCCACCATGTGGTCCTATAGTTACACATCCAGACTTGAGAAAGGGTCCTAATTACTGAACTCACATTGGTATGAGCAGCTCTGGTTACTGTCAGCAGAGTTTGGATGGTAAATGAAAAACTGGCGTTAATATCCACCAAGAGCAACATGAGTGTGCTGGCTCCTACTGTCTGACCATACAAAGTCATGAATCAACAGTTTACTCCGGTTAATGTAAATATTCAGCTCTCGGTTCTGCCATGACAAAGACTCACAGCCCATAGTTTCTGCCTGACGATGTTATAGAGCGCTCACAAAGGTGGATGAGCGGCGTCAGACAGTGTTACAGTAATACACATCTTCTCACCTACACATCTTTATTCTATACTTTATTCTATCTATCCATATTTCAGTTTTTGCATACTATACATTAATAAAAGACACAAACAGAACTGAATGTCTGTATGGGAGTTGAATTGTGGCAATAAGAATTTAAGTGCACTTTACATTTAATTTTTAAGACTCATGTAAGTATGCATAACAAGCAGTCTCCTTTCGAAGTTACCATGCAACAGCATCTCCACCAGAAATGCCAGGGCCTCCACCTAATGTCATTATGTGGCACTCAGCCACAGGAGACCTCAACCCCCGTTTGTCTGTCAGCTTGCTGCAGTTTGCAGCTCTGTGCGGGACGAGCAGGCCGCGGTAAACAAAGCCGGGCTCCAGGAATGTGGGGGAGGAGCTTTCATTGGGTAGAAAAGTCTTTCCAGTTGGTTTTGGTTTGAATTTTATTAATTATCTTGCTGAGTATGTTGAATGTGTTCAGTTCTTGTTAAGTTCCTGTGTGTTTCAGGTTTTAATTAGTAAGTATTTTTATAAGGGGGAATGTCTCTTGCTCTGCAGACATGATGATTAAAAAAATGTCTGTTTTTTTGTCCCTGGCTAGACGTAAAAAAGCTCAGTGAAAATCTCTTTGTGCTGAGTTAGATCTCTTTGAGCCCTCCCCTGCTGAATGATAACTATCGCTAAACTACTTTCAGGAAGCCTCCACCTAAGTCGGTCATTGTGCCCCCTGTCACAGGAAATGGGTGTTTTGATGCGTGTGCCCTCCGACCCACACTGCCTTACACCTTAAGCCTTTTCTCTGAGCATCCACTGAAAACCCAGGTTTCAATTCTGCGACTGCTAATTAACCCTGAAATCATCCCTCTCTTGTGTAGTGTTTTATAAATGATCTGACATTGCTTTAGTTTAATATCTTGTAGGAATGGACCATTTTCTGACACACTGTTGACTTGACTTGTTAACTGTCAACACTGCCTGATTTTCTGTTTGCATCTTACTGGGGCAAATACTGAGAAAGTTGGTCTGGAGCTCCTAACTTTGAGGTTTGGGCAGACGGTCAAGGAAGTGTGTCACTGGAGCTCAGGGGAATGGCAGCGTTTCAGGAGGAGACTTGAAACAGCCTGACCAAATATGGCAACGCACACATTCACTTGAACACACCTTCTTCACCTCCTCTGTGCCATGGAGCCGTGGCCTCGGCTTGAGGTTTTTTTTTACTGCATGAAAAGTTTTTCCAAGTTGCTATCACAAACCAATAATCTTCACTTTTGGTTTGTGATTTTTGTAGCTTTGTTTTCTTATGTTACGAGGTGGTTTGTCCTCGCCAGCTCAGCCCCATGTGGCCAAGAGGTATCACCAGACTGCTCAGTGAACCACAGTTATCCCTTCCTGGTTAAAATTCCTTACCATTAAATCAAAGCTGCGCCTGATGCTCTGTTAAAGTCATTACATGTTTGCTGTTAGACTCATCATGAGTAATGCTGGTTCAGACAAACAGCCGAAGCGTAACTGCACTGACTCCTCTTTACGCAACATTTTTATTCTCCTTCTGTCTCTTTCTTATCGCCTGTTTGCTGATAAGCTTTGCTGAGATGACAGGCAACATTCTACCCATCAGCCTAAGCATGGAGTTTAGTATAGGGTGGTTGGTGAAGGTGTTGATGAACTGCCAGATGGTGCTGGCTTAGTGTGGACAAATCATTCCTCCACATATGGAATAGTCAGAAACTCCACCTCACAGCTGTGGGAACTGGGTCATTGCAGTTCAGACGAAACTAATTTTTTGAGACTTCCAAAACTGTGAGAACTTTTTAAGAGGAAGTGGTTGTGTTAGTGGTAGAAAGCATTGTCTCACGCTATTGTTACTATCTTGTGCCATCGTAAAGAATGTGACCAAATGAAAAGAAAACGTTTTCTATTATCCAGAAAGATGAACATACTTTAGCCAAACCCAGACTGAAAAGAGAAAACTACAAAATATAACTTTTGCTTAGCAACAGCACCCCCTGCAGCCTCATGTGCTTATTTATTGTTTGGCTCAGTGTCTTAAAAACAAAGTGGTTAAGCCTCCCACTGACTGAATATTACTCATCTTTGTATTTTTCTCTCTACAGATGGATTTGCGGTTGCTGTTCGTAGCGTCTCTATCGGCCGTCCTCTGCAGCAGCTGGGCACAGCAAGGTAAGAACACAGACATGCGTTTGTTATTCTACTTTTACGCTTATTCTACACTTTTCATACTGTTACTGAAAAGTATTGATTCAGCATGCTTTGGCTTTTTGTATGTCAGATATTGGACACTTTTGTTTTTGACCAACAAAAGTTTTAAGACTTAAATGTTAAACAGTGATGCAAAGTAAAAGTTTCTTTCCTCTCCCTTGTAATTCTTCAAATGTTGCATTTCTTTATTTGTAGTTTTATGACTGTGGCTCCGGTTGGCTAATGGTGGGAGTCCTTTTTAATTTATTTATTTATTCTTTACGAGGTGAAGTCATCTGTTGGTGAGCTGCCTCAAGTTTTTCTCAGCCTGACTCTTTGCTGGAACGAGCATGTGTTTTGTTGCAAAAAAAAAAAAAGTTGGCTGGTATTGGTTAGTGAACTAATGGAAATTTTCTGTTTTGTCATCTTGGCTGAAAAGAAGTTGTCTTCCTCCGTCTCTTTCAGAGGGAAGCACATGCATCAAAGCCAATGCTCAGTCATGTGGGGAATGCATTCAGGTCGCCGAGATGTGTGGATGGTGCTCAGACGAAGTGAGTTCAATCCCTGACACTGCCACTCAACTATTTAATCCCATGAAGGAAAAATTATCTTTTAGATCTTAAACAATGAATGTTGCACTGTGTTGCAATAAAAATACATTGAATAACATTTTTAATACGTCTAGGACAAAGTTTGTTTGAATTTAAAAAGTGGAGGAAAAGACCCGACAAGACCCGAAGAATCCTGATGTGATGCTGTAACAGGCAATCTGTTTGTATGTTATGTACATGATTGACTCCCCTGTGAATACCTCTTTGCTTCCTGTGGGTTTTAAAGCTTTGCATAAATTGGATCTGATGTGTCCTGTTTGCATCATTTGGTTTAAAAGAAATGGGCCACAGAATAATTTTTGTTTTGACTGAGTTCATTGTCTTCAAGTTCTCCTCCGCTTTGCCATGTGGGATATCATGTGCGTCTAATCTATATTCTCAGTCAGGCCTGGCAGTCATCTGTTTCTCCTCATCTAACCCCGCTTACAAACAACGGCCAAGAGAACAGACTGTTCCAAACAGAATATGTAAAATCCTGAAAACGTAGTATCTGCGGTACTGATGCCTTCAGAGGTTGGTGAGTTACAAAGCTTTAGCAAAAGTAGAACAACAAGATCTTTTGTTTTTACTCAAAGTCCCAATCGAGTGACTCTGCAGTTCTGCAACAAATTACTGTTTCATGGAGAGACCGGTTCTTCCTGTCATCACTGTGAAACTTGTCAACAAGTTTCTTCATGTCCACTCCACAACACAAATTCCACAGCAGCGCTCCATGTCCACATTACCTGGGAAAATCACCTGAGATTTGACTTAGTACAGAAATGTTGAAGAAAGGAGTTGGAGTATACAGTTTACTTCAAGTTATCCTCACGATAATATATTTTACTCTTTGCTAGAACTTCCTCAGTGTGGGTGAGTCAAAGTCGGCGCGCTGTGATGATCTGGAGTCGCTTAAGAAGAGAAAATGCAACGTGACCAAAATTGAGAACCCACGCGGAAGCATCGCAATTAACAAGAATAAACCTGTCACCAACCGCAAGGACGTGGCTGAGAAACTGAAGCCTGAGCAGATCACCCAGATCCAGCCACAGAAACTCACACTGACACTCAGATCTGGTAAATGTTTATTTAACATGAATCCCCTCCAGGAAAAAGTTTGGACCTCAGTGCACATATAAAATGAATAATCATCTTCTGTTCTCAAGGTGAGCCCCAGACCTTTGAGCTGAAGTTCAAGCGTGCTGAGGACTACCCCATCGACCTGTACTACCTTATGGACCTTTCATTCTCCATGAAAGACGATTTGGAAAACGTCAAGAACCTCGGCACTGACCTGATGAAGGAAATGCAGGAGATCACAACAGACTTCAGGATCGGTGAGGAACACTCTGCTGAATAGAGGGATAATAATAAACAGTAAACGTAAGAGAAAATCAAAACTGGACTCCTCCATTTTAGGATTCGGCTCCTTTGTGGAGAAGACGGTCATGCCTTACATCAGCACCACGCCAGCCAGGCTCATCAACCCCTGCACAGGGAACCAGAACTGCACCAGCCCCTTCAGCTATAAGAACGTGCTGAAGCTGACAAACAACGGGGACGAGTTCAACCGGCTGGTCAGTCAGCAGCAGATCTCAGGAAACCTGGACTCTCCAGAGGGGGGCTTTGACGCCATCATGCAGGTGGCAGTCTGTGAGGTAGGACGGGGCGAGGCTTGATGGGTGTTTAAAGTGTCAGCGCTCCATATTGTTAATGAGTATAACACTGATGTCTTCATGTCCCCAGGAGCATATCGGCTGGAGGAACGTGACCCGTCTGCTGGTGTTTTCCACCGACGCTGGTTTCCACTTTGCTGGAGACGGCAAACTGGGCGGCATAGTCCTGCCCAATGATGGGAAGTGTCATCTGGATAACAACATGTACACCATGAGCCACTACTACGTATGTAGTTCATCATTTATTCAACACGCATCATGTTTCATCCTCGTTATAATGATCTCAATTTAATATTGATGCGAAGCGTTGACTCTTGCCAGGGTCATGTGAATAAAAGAAGAACTGCATGATGTAATAATGAGTGTGTGTGGTCTGGGTGTTCTACAGGACTACCCCTCCATCGCACATTTGGTCCAAAAACTGAGTGACCACAACATTCAGACCATCTTTGCCGTCACTGAGGAATTCCAGCCCGTCTACAAGGTAAACTGAAAATACTTACATGTTGATATAACAAGTAATGTGCATAGTTATTGTTTGTTTACTGTGTGTTTCCTTTGACACTTACAGGAGTTGAAAAACCTCATTCCTAAATCAGCTGTTGGAACACTGTCCTCCAACTCCAGCAACGTGATCAAACTCATTATCGATGCTTACAACGTGAGTCCCGACCTTTCAGAGATAACTTGTGGTATTCATATGAATTTTTGCTGCTCTGTGTGTCAGTGTTCCCTGTAAGTTCATGCTGCATACAATCATGCTGAATCTCTTTTTCTCTTGTTTCTGGGACAGTCTTTGTCATCTGAGGTTATTCTGGAGAACAGCCGGCTGCCAGAGGAAGTGACAATGACCTACAAGTCCATCTGTAAGAACGGCGTGGAGGGGACGGGAGAGAATGGCAGGAAGTGCTCTAACATATCCATCGGAGATGAGGTACCGTCCTTTTGGCTGCAGTTTGTGTACAAACAGAACAGTTAACTTCAAAGCTCTCTTTTTGCAGGCTAAATGACGCCATAAACTCTCCTCTGGTTTCCAGGTGTCTTTCCAGATTTCTATTTTGTCCAAGAAGTGCCCGTCAGATGAACGCCCTGAGGTCATCAAAATCAAACCTCTGGGCTTCACTGAGGAGGTGGAGGTTGTTCTGAACTTCATCTGCGACTGTCAGTGCGCCGAAAAAGGACAACCGAAAAGTGAGAAGTGCCATGAGGGTAACGGGACCTTCGAGTGTGGAGCCTGCAAGTAAGTATGAGGGCAGGAACATTTATGACATGAGTGCTGTTAAAGCACGAACGATAGAATCTCTAGAAACTGAGTATGTTATGTACTGAAAACTTGTCCTCGGTCTCAGGTGTAACGAAGGACGCATTGGGCGTCTCTGTGAGTGTAGCAAAGATGAAGTGCGGACAGAGGACCTGGACGCCAACTGCCGTAAAGACAATGGAACAGATATCTGCAGCGGCTACGGCGACTGTGTCTGTGGCACCTGTGAATGCAAGAAGCGAGAAAATCCCGCAGAGAGTTACAGTGGAAAATACTGCGAGTGTGACAACTTCAACTGTGACCGCTCCGGCAACCTGCTCTGTGGAGGTGAGGGTGAAATAGATAGTGTCGTGTGACATCGGCTCTATTGAAGCTCTGTGGTGACCTCTGCCCTTCTTTTACCAGGACATGGACGCTGTGAATGCAGGAAGTGCATCTGTGACGCCAACTACACCGGCAGTGCCTGCGACTGCTCCCTGGAGACCTCCACCTGCCTCGCGAAGAACGGGCAGATCTGTAATGGCCGCGGCTCATGTGAATGTGGAATCTGCAAATGCACCAATCCAAAGTTCCAGGGTCCGACCTGCGAGATCTGTCCCACCTGCCCCGGTGTCTGTCCTGAGCACAAGTGAGTCAGACGGCTTCATGCTAAGAAAGTGTATCGTTGAATCATTAAATTCAATATGAGACATTTCCTCAAAACTTAAATTCAGTATGAAAACCAGAGCTTTTGTGTGTTCTGGTGTCATGGCCATTGTTTCTCTGCCTTCTGCCAATTCATGTTGAGACTGCTGAACAGATTTGAATCCATCCTGTTACCGTTGCTTCAGAGACTGCGTGCAGTGCCGAGCGTTTGAGGCCGGTGAGAAGAAGGATACGTGTGAGCGGGACTGCAGCTACTTCCAGCTGATCAAGGTGAAGGATCGCGACAAGCTGCCCCAGCCCACCGACCAGAGTTTCCCACTGACTCACTGCAAAGAGCGGGACGCCAACGACTGCTGGTTCTACTACACCTACGCCATCAGGAATGACACCAAGGAGGTCTACGTGGTGGAGAACTTGGGTATGATCACAAACTGAATCAAACATTAAATGTAGTATGATGCAATTTAAGTGTATACATGGTACTTTTAGTAACAGTAGTAGTGGTAGTGACATAAAACTGACAGAGGAGGATCCAATAATAATTTATCCTGGACATGTTTTGTTAATTTCATTTAGATTTTAACATTTAGATTTTACTGCTGTCTGATCTTCTATTTGTCCATTTCCTGTTTTTTTTTTAGAGTGCCCATCTGGACCTGATATCATCCCCATCGTGGCAGGTGTGGTAGCGGGCATCGTGCTGATCGGCCTCGCTCTGCTGCTCATCTGGAAACTGCTCATGATCATCCACGACCGCCGAGAGTTCGCCAAGTTTGAGAAGGAGAAGATGAACGCCAAGTGGGACACGGTGAGGCAGACGCATCTGGAGCAATAACCGAGCGTTCCTCTCCTTCATGTGCCGACAGCTCCCTTTTTCAGTGTTTGAATATTTCCTCTTTAACTGCTGTTATTTTAGCTGCTGAAAATTATACTCTGGCTCTTCCCGGTTTTCAAAGGATTTATTGTTTTTAGACTTTCCAGATCTTCATTGACCAACACATTGTTGGTTCTCATGGCTGGTTAAGAGTAAATCGTATAAAACCTTGTGGAAACCGAAGAGACAGACTGTCCAGCCCTCTGTCCTCGATCAACCTGAGCTCCTTTCTGTTCTGTTTAGTCTTCTCTCGCTGAGGGGAGCAGCCTTCCCTCAGCCGCCAGTGCTGCCTCTCACTGTCCGCACCAAACAACTGCACAGCCATAAAAGGCAATGAAGCCGAGAGAGGAGGGCTGCTGGGTGACAACTGGAGGAAGCTTCATAGTTGTAGTCACCATAGCTGAGGTTATGGTTTAATTTAGGAAGCAGGCATCCATCACAGGTAGTGTTTGTCAGAATAGCTGAGAAGAAAAAACACACAAAAAAACAACCGGAATGAATATTTCTTTTAAATCTTTCCTGCTGTTCTGAGAATTTCTCCTCAGGCTTTTATTCCTGTTATTTATTCCTGTCCTCTGCTCATGTCATTCTTCTGTTTTTCCATTCACCTTCCCTCTTTCTTTCCCTGTTTCTCCTCATTAGCAAGGAAACCCCATTTACAAGAGTCCTATTAACCAGTTCCAGAATCCCAGCTATGGGAATAAATCTGCTGCTCTTTAGGTTAAAGTTTGTATCACATGTTGGATGCATGAACTTCCTCTGTGTGGTTTTATGTGGGCTGAGTTGATGATTGCATGTTGTGAATTAGCACATTTAACCAGAGGAGGCATTGTTTGCCTTTTTTTTCTTGAAATTTTGAAAAAAAAAACACTAATGTGAACAAAATGCTTGAACTTGACAGATGATTCTTATCTTTCGTTCGCTGTATTTTCTATAACTAAGCAACAGAATGTAGAGTAGAAAGTCTGCTGCTACATCGGTGTGGATGTAGGGCCACCTTGGTGATTTCTCCTGCTGATATCTCACCTGATTCTTAGTAGAGGCCCCTGAACTACATGACGGTTTGATGAGTGCTGTGCTTTGTTGCTCTGATTCCTCCAAATAATTTAAACTCACTCACTTTGTTATTTCTCTCTATCTCAGGGCGAGAATCCGATCTACAAAAGTGCCGTAACAACTGTCGTCAATCCAAAGTATGAGGGCAAGTGATGGAGCTTTGCCTTGGCTGTGTCAACACTGTATGGAGAGGAAACATGGGTCCGGGTGAAGGGAGGGGCGGGTTTTATAATGCTCTCACTGTTTGTTTGTTTGTATGTTGTAGTCACAAATGATAGCAATGCATTCTGCCACTATTTCAGTTTGTTTTACTAACTTGGTTTATTTTCTATGCATCGTCTGAAATGTGTACAGTCTGTGTAAATGCGGGGTCTTTTATTTTATTTTGTGCCGGTGCAGAACTTGAGAGAAGGTATTGTGAACAGATTTTCTTTCCTGCCACAGGACTGGCAAAGTAACGAGAGGCCCAACTGTGCCTTTTTATAGAACCGTCAAGCCATCAGTGTTTTGTTGAGGGTCCAAATGGACGTTGACAGTGGGCAGCAGATGAAGTGTTCCTTTCCAAAAGATCACGCGTGTTGAGTTGGCGGCGATCAGTCGGTGACCGTCAAGCAGAGGTTTGTGTCTCTAATCGTTTAAGATATCACACTTTTTTTATTTCTCGTGTCTTTGGATTGAACTCTTCAACAGTAGCGCCAGTGGGCTGTGTGTGGCAGCAATGAAATGTGTACAGTATGTTTTAAGGGTTCTGTGTAAAGCCATATATGTATTCACAGAACCAGGTTGAAGGCGTTAGTATTTTTTTGTCTGAGTGACTTACTCCATCTGAACAATCAATTGAATCTTTTCTTTGTCTACGAAAGATATTTTCTTTTGCCTTTCTCTCTGAGAGGACGTCAATGTACAGTCGTGTTTCTGTTTGGCTCCAGGTTTTACTTTCCGTAAGTTAAAAGCCAACTCAGGTCCTGAACTCTTCACAGCAATGCCAAATACGCAAACCTGCCTTATTATTTGCTGACTAATTTAGCTTATATTGAAATGCCTTGTTTTTATTTGTAGAAAATGAACTGGGTAATGATCCTAGTTTTTTTTTTTTTTTTAACATGAGTAATTCCACCATGCTATTCGTCGGTGCCTCGATCAAACAATTTTTTATTGAACAAAAATTGAAATGGATAAAAATACAGTCACATAGTTCTAAAGATCAGTGATATTTGTAAAGGAAAAAAGGTTACACCAGTCACCATTATTTTTAAGTGCCTTTTTTAATTTCTACAATGCATTCACATTTGCAACTCTGTATTTCTGAAAATTATTTATTGAATAAACATTCGAAAACAATTTGTCCCGATATTGAGATGTTATTGTGCCATTGCTTGTTGTTTTGAGAGGCCTGTTATTGATGTGCATTGTCTGCTGTGGTCCTCAAACACGACACAAGACAAGAAGTGATCGATATCACTAATCCTCACAGAGGACACTGAGCTTGTTGAAATGAGTCGAGCAGATGAAATGTCCAATGTCTGACATGTTATCAAGCTTTAAAATCCTTGGTGACGATACATAAGTAATATATCAGTTGACTTCCATCCAACTGATGAATTGATTTCAATCGATGAAATGGACATTGTGAAGTTTACTGTTACCGTTTTGTTATCCAGCCCCAAGACATAACAGAAAAATATCAGGTGTATTGATGGTGCAGTTTGACAACAATAGAGAAACTGACCCTGATCTCAAAATGTCAGAATCACTCTGCACAAATAAAGATACAGAAAATGCTGACACGGAATCTTTCCAGCGCATGTACTCTCGACGGAGGTTGCCATGTTTTTTACAGTAGACAAAAATGTACCAACTAATAAACGTTTTGAGTTTTATAACAACTGAAGCTGGAGGGACCACTAGATGTCACTAAACTACACATTGAACTTGTAATAGATGTATGTATTCATACATATATGTGTAACTGTAAATAGTATATATGATTTAATTTAAAGTCATCAAAGTGGAGCCTCATTAGAACGTAGTGCAAAACCTCAGCCAATCAGAGGATGAAAAGTGACGTCACGTGCCAAAGGGGGGGGTGGGCTCTCTACAGGTGATTGGTGGCCGCCGCCGACCAATCACAGGCCGTGTTTCACAGTAAAGTTGTTAACCCCCAACAGTGGCACTTTGGTTTCCAGCGCTCCAGTTTCACATCGGCAGCAAAACACCGACTTCCACCGAGGGAAACGCGTCTTTCACGGGCAGAACACGGAGCAGCAGAGCGCCCCCGAGCACCGGCACCTCCGCGCCACCGACCGTGTGCCGCCTGTCGGTGGAGACAACCCGGGGGAAGTGGCCCGAGCTGACGCCGCTGGCAGTCGGCTCCCTCCGTGGCCGGAGCGGCGTCGTGTTGATGGATTCTTTCCCCCTGTTTGAAAGGTGTCTCCAATCCCGGACGACCCTCCCGGTGAGTACTCCCCCCGCTGCGGATCGACGGCCGCCTTTTAGAGCACAAACAGGCCCGGCGTGGAAAGTGTTCCTGGCATCAGATGATTTCATACACGCAATCAAATTCCTGGCTGGTCAGCTGGATGCGATCCAGCCGCTGAAGGCACAAGTTCCCCGGTCACTTCGTCAGCTGTGGGGTCGCGGTGTGGCTCCGTGTGATCCGGGGAGGAGGAGGAGGGGAAGCGTTTTCATGGAGAGGGACCAGAACCGTCGAGTTGTCTAGTTGTGACATTAATGGCAGAAGGAGTCAGAAACCTGATCTGTCTCCTGGCCGCAGAAACATCCCAGGCGGTGAGAGGCTCGGTCCCCACACGATTCGCCGTCAGTGTTCCTTTTTCTGGATGTTTTCCTCCACCGTCTTTACCTTTTTCATGTAACATTGCTAGATGTGAAGGGTGTGAGCTGAACAGTGCCAGGCAGCTGCTGTGGTCTGCCAGGGAACTGCTTGGCCCTGGCCTGCATGGGTCTGGATCCCTACCCCCCTGCACCTCGACCATACAAGGACTCAAACAGAGGGGGGGGGGATGATGGGTGTAAAGCCCCCTCTGTAAATATGACGTTTGGGAGCCCTGCTCTCTGTCAGGGTTCGATCTGCCTCCTGCTGATAGGCAGGGTCATCATTAGTCGATAAGTCTATGGAAACCTGTTCCCTGCACCTGATTGGTGCTACGTCGAATAAAACAAGGTGTAATTCAGCCAAGAGAGCAGTCTGGGTGTTGGGTGACCAACCCCACCCACCTGAGATGGTAGGAGGCCAGCAAGGGCAAGGTATTTGTCGTGAAAGCACTTTGTGTCGCAGTGAGCTGGTCAGGATCGTGAATCAGGAAGAGCAGAATGAGCTCTTGTCATTTTGGCACAATCACAGGAAACGCAGGCCGGACTCTGCCTCGAGGTATAGCATTTATTTCATATGCTGGTGATGGACTGAATGTTTCAGGGCGTTGTCATATTCCACCCGATAAGATTGTAGCTGAGAGGGAATAGCATGCTTCTGAAATATGAATGGATTTTTTTCTTTGTAGATCCTTCAGTTCTTCCCTAACCCTCTATGTGAGTGATCTCATCTGTGAGACAGCAGATCAGGGGAATGGTCTGATGCTGTATTCAACTCTGCAGCTCAATACACAATCTGGAGCCTTGGTTTCATGTGTTGTAGAGCTCTTTATCTCAGTGCTGCTTCACATTAGATCTTCCTGGTTAAAACGTGCATTTGTTTAGGTCTAACTCCAACTATACAACTGTTGGAAATGATATGTTTGGGGTTCTATAACAGATATGACTTCGAGTGGGGTTGAACATTAATTTAAAGCAGATCCAGAGAGGCTGTTTGGCAGCAAGCTAACATGTTTTGCAGTTGATCAAAAGTCAAGGCATCATCTCGTATATTTTTACAACTTGAGTGGTAGCTGTGAATGTTAAACTTTGTGTTAAGAGGACATGGGGCTTTGTCACGGCATGGTGAAACGATCATGGTGCTAGCTAAAGGGCGAATGGGTCAAATCCAAATCATCATCTGGAGAGCTTACAAATATTTCTCCCAGAGATCATGGCAGTCTTTTCCAAAGTATTTGACACTTGACACGAAACGTTTTAAGCTCATGTTGGCACTCTGGTTAAGGGCCAAAGTCATCAGGATTCATCTGCTGAGGAGCATGAATAGAATCCCAAGATTGACCTTGTTGGCTGATAATCACAGACTAACTTCTTGTCCTTCCTCTTGTTTAACCAACAAATAAATTAGTTTTAATTTAATCTCTCTCAAAGTGTTTTTGTTGATGAGATCAGTTTTGATTAAATGTTCTGTTTTGCTCTTGGCTCTCAGGATCTCGTGATGCTGCCAGTGGATTTAATGATGACGAGAACGCCTCTCTTCACCTGGGTGGACCCTGGATAGACTCAATGACATCAACGGGTAAGATCCTAATGGCGTTAAAATGTTATTATAACCGTGAGAAATGGCTGCTGTGGATCCCTGCAGCTCTGGTTGTGAGTAAACGTTCATCAGACTTGAACCTTTGGATGAATATATATATATTCACCACTGTGTTTGTGCTGGAGTGAGAACACAGGATGGTGTGGTCAGGGTCCCTTTCCTGTGAGACCAGATGAGGGCGACATTGCTCCCCTGGTGAACGTGGTGCCATGAAGGGATTCACCTGGAACGTTTGCTCCATCATTAGCTGTTCCAGGCTCTGCGTACTTGAATAGTTATCTCAGGTCAGTTTGCAGGAGCGGTTTGTTCTGTGCCTGTCTGTGGTTTAAGATTCCATTCCTCTGGTATTTGCTCCAATACGTTCAACCCCAACGCAAACATCATTAATATTTGTATATCTATTATCTTCAGAATGTGAAATGTCTGAGGCAGCTTTACTCATTTTGCTAGTATGCTCTAATTTATACAGTTTAAGGGCCAGAAAACAGGATTTCAACCATCCTATATTACACCAATAATCATTAATTATCACATATAATACTAGTAATCATTAAATATCCTATATAATTTTAATATATCATTAAAAGAAAGTTTTGAAAAGAGCAAATGTAGTGCAGCTTTAGATTATTTCCAAAGTTTGACTTAATATAAATTTGGGTTAAATGTGCACTTTTTGAATATTAAGCCTTTTATCACTACAGCAAATTAAAAATTTAACATGAAAAAAATATTACTTCCATAAATGATATACATTTTTTATGACAGTAATATATGAAATTATGTGCAATTTTATGATGATAAGTGTTGCTGCAAATTAATTACAATTGTATGACTTTAAGAATATATTTTTATCACTTGATGCAAAACTATACACATTTATTTAATTACTGAGTAAACACGTTTATAAATTATACTTCAAATAGATGTATTTGGTCCAATGTAATGCATTTCCAAACATTTAAATTAAACATTTGATTCCTTTTCATTCCAATTGACGAGCGTCATTAACATTTACTCCATGGATTAATTCGCGGCCATGTCGGCGGCGCCTCATGTTTATCTCAATCATTTATGAGTTCGTTAAAGAACCGAACACCTTCCCCCCGAAACACCCCGCACCGCGCAAGCGCTCGGGCCGGTGCGGGAATGGTCGGGGCTCGATGTGGGGGTTGGACCGCTCCGAGCCAAACAGCGCAAAAGACTTTTAAATGTCCGCCATGTTGTCCATGGCGCACTGAACCAACGGTAGGGAGCGGAGCGTCGGAGGAAAACAGTCCGAGAGAGAGCGACCGAGATCCGGGCCTTCCCCCCGGCTCCGCTGGCGACGCCCTAAAAACAAGCGACAGCCACTCGCCCGTTAGAGCAGAGCCTCACCGCACAGAATCATCCATGAGAGCTCCACTCGGCTCCGCGGTGACTATCAGGAGATCGGACACATTTACGTTGCGTCTCGAATTGTGAAAAAATGAGTAAATTGTCGTTTCGGGCGCGGGCGCTGGACGCGTCCAAGCCGCTGCCCGTCTTCCGCTGCGAGGATTTACCCGACCTGCACGAATATGCATCCATTAACCGGGCGGTCCCGCAGATGCCGACGGGGATGGAGAAGGAAGAGGAATCGGTATGATTTCAACTGGAATAAATGTGAAAATATACGCTCCATTTTTTTATTTTCTACACCATCACAGGCGTCCCTCTTTTTTTTCCTGCGCAAGCTTTCACAAAATGGCCGCCGGATTTCTGGGACGAAACGCGGCGGTTTGTTGCCGCGGATCTCTCGTGTGCGGGACCCGGAGCCCCCGTGAGGGTGCAGCGGGGCTGCGGTGCGTGGTTACCGGGTGGAATCTCCCGGTTTGGGGGCTTTATTTGTGCGTGAGGACAGTTTCTGAGCACAAAGGGGTCATGTGACTTCTGCTATTCCGACATTTTGTCTCGTCTGTCAGTGTGCGCGGCCCGTGTTGGCGTAGTGGCGGCGGGCCGCGGCCAGGGGGAGCTCGCGCCTCCGTGTTGTCTCTGCCGGACAGATGTCAACACCGCTGCAGATGTTTACAGTGCATCTGTCCCCTGCGCGTCCCTGTGCGTGGACACAGCCTCCACCCGCGTGTTGTTGTTGTTCTCTTTCCGAGCACGTTAGCATGCTAGCAGCTGTTAGCACCCTGGTTGTGTGTCTGTGGTGGTGCAGCTCCTGTTGATTTGTATTCAGGCGGCGACTCTCTCATGCAGCTGTTGTCATTATTAGTGTAACATCTGCAGCGATGACAGTTGCGTTGTTTAACTCGCATTTCTCTTATTCCAGCACGCAGGTCTCTGGCTTTAACAGCAGCTGTTATCGTAACACACATCTGCATCTCAGTGTTGATGATGGAATTTCCAGATGAACACAACTGAAAATGTTCAAGTTGACAGCCTCAGCTCTTTTAAAACATGCATATTTGTCTCCGGAGTAGATTCCTGAGTCGTGAAAAGCAAAGCTGATTCAGGTTGAGATGTAGAGATGCTCCGGCCACAGAGGTAAACAAACCAACTCTGCTTGTCTCTGGGTTGTGTTGTTGCTGTCTTTTTGTAATTTATACTCTTAAGAGCGTCACTGGTTGAACCATTTGTCACTTCTCCCACGGTGCAGCTGTGTATCCCGGCAGGTCTGACTAATCTTTAAATGTAAAGGTTAAATAAGTGAGTGAGTATCGCCGCACGCTCCTGCTGCTCAGTGGACGTTGCTGCAGCCGCTCTGCATCCCTCCTCTAGTGGCGGTGTCAGTGTCTGGGCTTCAGTGTGTCAGATGGCACAGCGGCCGACCAGCGGCATGTGGCGCTCAGGAGGAGGGGGGGGCTGTCATTTCAAAGTCTGCACTCTACTCAGCTGGAGCCTTCGGTTATGTAACAGTTGTATTATCATGAGAGCGAGACCCTGGCCCGCTGCGTGCCAGCCACTCAGTGTTTTTCTAAAACTTATATTTCCTACACGTGTTTTCACAAAAGATACATTTCATTTGCCACCACACTAACCACCAGGGTGATGGTGGTGTCCCTCCACTTCCTGACTCTAGAAACCTTTGAGGGTTTTTTTTTTTTTTAGATTAGAGCCTTTCTGCCCGCAATGTGTTCCTGCTCCTTTCAAACATTTCACTGAGCACAGGACTGCAGGCCTGCTCTTGAGAAGTCGTATCTCAGCCTGTAACTTGTGGGTTTTGTAATTTTCAGGCGGCACGGCCTGACTGAAGGGCTGTCATCGCTGAAATTCCCTCAGCACGTGCGGCTTGTTTGTTTTGGGCCTGACACGCTGTCTTGTGTTTACGTTTGGGTGAAAGTGAGGTCAATATCTGCGGCCGTGCTGGGAACCCACAGGCATCTGCTGTGTTCGCCAGAAAGGTTCTTGCTTATTCCCAGAAACACACAAACGCACACGATTCTGGCACGCCACCAGGTCATCACAGTGAGACCTTGCGAGCTGGGAATTCGGGGCTTGTCAACTGTCCAAAGTCTTTGCAGCCTACATGCTATGAAATTGAAAGTTGCTTGTGTCAGCACTTTCTCTTGTGTTTGGTTGTTGACAGTTCTGTTTTGACGCGTATGTTGACCAACTTAAAACCCTCAGTGGGAACAAATCATGAAATTGAATCAAATTCAGGATTGTCTAGAGTACAGTGTGTACACTGATGTTAATAATTGCTTTCAATGCACCTTAATACATTCGTCTGACGGGGGCATTTCGTCTCTTAGACTCTGCCTCAGTCTTATCTTCATATTTTTTTTGAAGGAATGCAAAGTTTCTGTTATTTTTGTCGAACTGCTTCGCTGCTAAAAATGCAGTCTGATTCGCTGCCACTAATTTCCCACCTCACTCATGCTCCATGTTAAAAACCATCCTTTCCCACACAGAGTAAAGTGCACTGTGCTGTAGCCACGCGTCCCCGACAGCTCCACTAGACCGTTCCCCGTGGCTGTCCATCATGTTAAGAGGCGTTTTCAGTGTCTGGGACAGTAACTGTCATAGGCGAGACCAGAGAGGAGGTGGAGGCGGCTCTGGCTGCCTCAGCAGACCTGACAGTGATCGATTTGGTCATTTTAGAAAGGCTATTTCTGAACCCCTGTGTGAGAGAGAGAAGGCTCAAGAGGAAAAAGTTCGAGGGAACCGGCCAGCGCTCTGTATATGTGACTCTTCACCTCAATCTGAGTCCATTTACTCTCAGGCAAATAGCCAGAGCCAGGGAAGTAAACAAACACGTTGCTTGATTAGGTTTGGCAGCTGATGTGATTCTGCTCACAGCCATTTGATTTATGAGTTTCTTTCTCGTTGTGGAGAAGCCAGAAGAAGTTGATGCGGAGGTTTAAGTGTTTGCCAGGAATCATGCCCGGAACATGAAGGTTATACAAGCTACGTCCTCGGAACAGATCGTCGGAGCACATGGCGCCATAAATGTAAAGTACAATCACTCGCCTCGGGTAGAACAGACTGTGGAATATTGCTCGTCCTAAAAGTCCAAATGGTGTTGATGAACACTGGGCTCCAGGAGGCAGTAAATCACATTTACTGCATGTACACAAACTGCATGATGGCATACACAAGGTCAGACCAGAAAGTTAACTTTCCAAACATCCTCCTCCATCCTCTTTTAGTTGAAATAATGAAGTACGGGTTATTCTTACAAGAAGCCAGCAGATCTGAAAATCGGAAATGTGGTAATATAAATTGTATCTGTTAAGTTTTTTAAAATCTGGAGAATTCTTGGATATTCTCTCATCTCTGCCGTACTTGACATAGATGTTAAACTGCATTAAATATGACCACAGAGCAGATGGACTAGCACAGTCTGTCCTGGAACAGCACTTTGTGTCCTCATGGTCTCGGTGGAAGTGTCAAGGACCACAACCCCACGGCTCCACGCAGCCGCTTCTCTGCTGGGAGCATCGATTTCGTTTGGAACAACGAGATCTCAGTGCACTGAGACCGATTAGTTGTCTCCACATTAAGAACCATCTGTTTAAAAATGGTGTAGCTCTGAATCGCTCGCCTTTTGTTGCCTTTTCTAAAAAGCTGCATTGATCCGAGCCCTGCAGGGGTTTTTTTGTTTAGCTGGAGGTGTTTCTGAGAAGCAGAACACTTAGCCTGATTTAACCCGGCGAAAACAGCCCGGTCTCTCAGCGTTTCTACTCTCATAGGCAGTCAGCCCTTTTCTGCTGGCTTTCTTGTGTTGCCAAAGGCAGTCCTGTTTGGAGCAATATCCAGATGATATGAGCCCATAAAGTCTGGCTCATGTAATGATGGTCCAGATATGTCGGGTCATCTCAGGAACTACTATTTCCCACTTCCCTAATTCTGCATGCCAGTGTTTGTGGTAGAAGCCCCTCTGTGATGCAAGACACACTGTACCATAATCCTCCTGGAAATGTTCAGAGAAGATTTTGAGTTGACACAAACAAAACAGTTGGTGCTGATGCGTCGGATTCACACAGTCGTGTTCAGGAATGTTTCCTGCATAGATTAAATCTGTATGAACCTGTCTCATACGCTCAAATGTGGCAGATGTGATGTGACCGAGTTCTCATGTGGAACCAAACAGCCTTAACCGTCCTGATTAGAGCTGCACACTCTCACATTCAGCTGTGTACACACTATCACTTTGTGACATTCATTGTGCCATCTTCCCTAGACACACACTATCTGCACCCCCCCCCCTTCAGCCACAGGGCAAACAAACGCACACCTTCTCTCCAGAGAGAGGTTGCACGAGGTGCGCTGCCTTGTTGACAGACTGCCGGCCAGTGGCCCAGTGCCCAGCCCTGAGCCAACAGCTCTACTACTATGACCTACCGGCTGTGACTCTTGAGACACGCTGCCTGCCAGCGAGCCAGTTCATCGGCCACCCAGCCTGTCTGGCCTGCTTCCGGAACCTCCGCCCTCAGCAGGCTTGGCAGCAGCAGGCTCCCCTCACGCTGTCGGAGGGTAGATAAGGATAACTGACAGAGCTGCAGACGACTGCGGTGTCAAGTTTCTGTTTTTCCTGAGTGATTGAATGAAGGGCAGGTTTGGATTTGTCCTCCTCTGCAAAATCAGGAATTTTGTCCACATATGAGTTAAATCCCCGACTGACGGAGTGTAGGCTCTGCACCAGATGTTTTAATGTTTCCGTGTCTCCTGGCAGTTCTATTTGTTCCTCTACTTTTTTTTTTTTTTAAACACAGATTATCATAAGGTCTGGATGCCAAATGTTGCACATTGTATAACTGGATAATCGTCAGTTTCCTCCTTAACGGATGCGCTCTCAGCTGGTGTCTACATGAGTCAGTGTGTTGTTTTCCTCCCTCAATGAATGAAAGATGTTTTTTGTCTAGTTATTACAACATAGCACCGAGTTGCTGAAAGGGGAAAAGATTTATGAAAACTTTAACCCTGTTGTTGCTTTAAGCCTTTCACCCGGAATATCTTTGTTAATTGTTGTGCACCGTCAGTGTCCCAGTGTCTCACCTCCACCTGTGTCTCTGTAGGAACACCATCTCCAGCGAGCCATATCTGCGCAGCAGGTGTACGGCGAGAAGCGGGACAACATGGTCATCCCGGTCCCCGAGGCGGAGAGCAACATCACCTACTACGACTCCCTCTACCCTGGAGAATACAAGATGCCAAAGCAGCTAATTCACATACAGCGTAAGTGGGCTTCTTTAATGGCAAATGCGTGATGTGGACCGGTTTAGTTAGTTGCAGCCCAGGCACCTCAGTTGTTTCATTAGGCGATAATTGTGTTTTCATCTATTATTCTTAACATGTTAAATGACATTTGGGGACTGCAGATCAAAATAATGAGCAGTGTGGTCCCCATTAGTGCAATCTAAGGAGGAGCTGTGTTGTGTCATTAAATTAGCTTTTGGTCTGTGAAGAGGCTTATGAAGAGTTTCTCTGAAGAAAAGTGGCCTGATGTGAATGTTAAACCCATAGAGTTACAAGTGAAACGGTCTGTGCAGAGGTTTGCTTGCTGCAGAAGTTCTGCTGTAGACAGGCTGATGAAATGTTGGTCCCTTTCACTGCAGGCTTTCAGGCATGATCTCTGGAAAATGTCTGGAAACTTGGGTTTAGACATTTCCTGGAATAGGTCTCTCACATATGAAGAGCACAGCAGGAGATAATGTCAGACGTGGTCACAGCTGTGTTGGAATTCTGGGGTTTAGTTAATAGCCAAACAACGCATCGTCTTATTCCCAGTTGACATCTTTGTCTTCCACTCATATGCCGTCTCTTTTTCACCCTGAGATATTCGTGAACAGTGTTAGAAACGTCCTCAGCTCACCCACTCACGAACTGTGACTGTTCCAGACACTTTCTGCTAATGACTCCCAGACCAAGGTAGCAGGTCTGCTCTTTCTGACTGCATATAATTGGCTTCAGGCATGTGTTTTAGAAACTTCTACTCAGTTGTCAAATTGTGCGTCAAAGAAAATGAGTTAGCTCGATTGCTCAGTTCAGTCTGTGTCGTAAGTGGCTGCTGCGATTGTTCCTCAAAGTGAAGCAATCTGCCGTCACCCTAAACCAAGACAGCGTTATCAGTAAGGCTGAGAAGACAAATGTTTTGTTCTGTCAAATGGCTGTCGAACTAATTTCAGGGTTTCTGCCAGGGGGTTGAGACGCGCGGAAATGTGAAGCGAATCCTGTTGAGGTTATTTCCAGGCCATGAAAGTTTTGTATTTTGTTCAAGAACATCTAAAAAAATTTTCCTCCTACTCTGTTTGTGAGAAGTGTACTCGTCTGTAGATCCACATGGTTCCTGTTTGTCCAGCTAAAACGAGAACTGTTAATAACCACATACGTCTCATCTGTCGTACTCGGTTGCATAGATCGCTGCTCAAGATGAAAATGATTTGCTCTCGTTAAGTCTTGTGCTTATCATTTTAAAGCTGAAGCAGCATGTTATCACTCCTGCGTATCGTTGCCTCAGCTGGTGAAATTTGATTTGAAGAGATTATGTGTATTCTTACAGTGAGACAAACCACAGCTGGATTATAACACATTTAAACAGCGTCTGTGAGTTGGGTGACAGTTGTTGGAACTCGGGAAGTGGATCAATCTGAATTGGATTCACTGTCCACTGAGTTATATTAAATGGACTTTCAATATCTCGAGTCATAAATATGCTTACATCAGACCATTAGGAAAAGGGCAGAGAGTCACATTTTATCCCTCAACTAAAATTATAATAATGCACCTCTGACTTGTATAAATATTCAGTGCGTCCTTTTTTATTTGAGCTTTAATAAATGCATTAATGCAGACTCCATTAAACTGTCTGGTAGTGTAAGGTCAATGTGTGAGTTACTGTGCCAGTTAATGCATCCTCACTAAATATCACACAGATAATCTTAACTATCTCATATAATGATGGATTCTAAATGACCAAATATCAGCATTTGCCTTCCATTGACCACAAACATGCTGTTTTCATTGGTTCCTCTCCCGCTGCAGCTTTCAGCTTGGACACAGAGCAGCCGGACTATGACCTGGACTCAGACGATGAGGCGTTCCTCATCAAGCTGAAGAAGAAGATGGAGATCAGCTTCCTGCAGTTTGAGGAGATGATTGACAGGCTGGAGAAAGGCAGCGGACAGCAGGTGTGCATCTGAGTCTCCATCCTCATCCATAAACATCTGGCTGGATGAACGTTCTTTGTGGGTGTGTCCATTACGGTGTGGCTGAACCGCAATCTGTACATTTTCAGTCGGTGAGTCTTCCTGAGGCCAAACTGCTGCTGAAGGAGGACGACGAGCTCATCAAGGAGGTCTTTGACTACTGGAGCCGGAAGAGGAAAAACAGCAAGGCTAACTCGCTCATCCCCAACGTCAAGCAGGAGAGGCGAGACGGCTCCAGCACCAGTGACCCCTACGTGGCCTTCCGACGGCGCACAGAGAAGATGCAAACTAGGAAGGTTGGTTTTACAAAGATTCTTTCTGCTGCTGGTTGCCATAAATGAAATCTATTCTAAAATGTCTTGGACCTGTGGTAAAGTTATTTTTGTTCATCAAAGTTTGTTTTTCTTCTCTTGAACTTGCAGAATCGTAAGAATGACGAGGCGTCATATGAGAAGATGCTGAAGTTACGCAGGGATCTAAGTCGAGCCGTCACCATCCTGGAAATGATCAAGAGGAGGGAAAAGAGCAAGAGGGAGCTGCTGCACCTCACTCTGGAGATCTTCGAGAAGAGGTGAGGCTCCTGCGTTGATGCCTCCGTAGAGAAATGGTTTGATCTGTTTTAACCTCTGACTGGCTAATCCTTTGTCCCGTTATGTTCCAGAAACGTCATGTCGGACTTCGGTGGTGAGGTGATGGCAGAAGTTCTGGCTGAACGGGCGCTGGTGAGGCCGCAGATCATTCCTCTGGTCCCTCTCACCAACCAGTACAGGCACCAGGACCACATGGACCTTAAAGACTACAAGTCCAAGGTAAGTCTGGATCATTTGTGAAAGATGCTAGATACTTCCATACAAAATATTTTTGAGTTGGTAATTGATAGAGGAGTACTGTGAAGTTACAGTTTGCCCCAGAAGTCTCATGATCTGTCTTGTTTAATCTGTAGCCCGAGAAGATGGAAGTCCAGAAGAAGCGGAGGTATGAGAAGAAGCCGAAGGTTCTGCCTCTGTCGTCGGGCCTCCCACACCACCCTGGTCCTGTCGTCTTCAACGCCAAGGACCTCAACCAGTATGACTTCCCCAGCTCAGACGACGAGCCATTTTCCCAGGTAAGTGAGCAGCTCCTGCAAACCTTCTCTGCATCTTGTCTTAATGAATCCATGACAGTATGAGAAATGTCTTGAACCAGAATCTCCTGCTTGAGGTTTCAGTCATCCTGTATGTTACCTCCACAGATGCACTCAGGCTCGTCAGAAGCAGAGGAGGAGAACGACCCAGACGGTGCCTACGCCTTTCGCAGGAAGGCCGGCTGCCAGTACTATGCTGTGAGTTACATAACCTTTACATCTTCCACAGAGCGGAGAACACAAAGCTCCTTCGAGGTTCACGCGTTGTAGTAAATGTCGTAAATCAAACGTCTGAGGCATACTTCCATGCTGTGTCTCGCCAGGCTCGTCAGGACCGCGTGGGTAGCTGGCCGTGGTGCGATCGCTGGGAAGGCGGTTTTGCAGACGCTCGATTTCGCTACAGTCTCACTACGCTCACCGTGCCGCGGCACTGCCTTGGCATGGCTCGCCGGCGGTTGGGACGAGGCGGCAGGTCGGTTAACCTCCATCTATCATCCGTTGATCTTATTGGAGATGTGTTGGTGTCACAGCAGAATGTCTGACCTGCTCCTCCTCTCCTCCTCTCCTCAGGGTGTTGCTGGACAGGGCACACACGGACTATGACAACATTTTCCACGGCCTGGATTCAGAAACGCTCAACCTGCCTCTCACCCAAACTCCCCCTCCTCCCTCAGCTACGTCACGCTCGTCAGCCACAGACAAGTTCGCCAGTACCTCAGAAACAAATACCTCAGACAGAAGTTCCTCCTCCTTCAACTCTCTTTCCTCGCCCTCTTCCACGGACCTCAGTCAGATACTGTTGAATATAAAGTCGTGCCGATGGAGGCACTTTAGACCACGGACACTACCACTACACGAGCTGGATAACGCCCACCCCCTATTCAGGAGGTTGAGTCGAGGCTTGAAGCGCCCGGTCTCTGCCTCCACAGCTGGGGGACAGCCCTTTGGCTCTCAGCGCCTGGGAAGGGTTGTCCCTGCTCCCGCACCCATTGCTGGTAAGAGGCCTGGCTGCCTTCAGACTGCCTTCAAATTGTGGTTTACCTGTTCTGCACAGGCGGCTTGAGGTGGCAGATCCATGATCTCTGCTGGGATATCAAGTGACTTAAATATGAGAATATACACAAACACACCAGTTTCAATGACAGTAAATAAAATGTATCCTGAGAACAATCTTGTAATTCATGACCTTATTAAGGTCTGGATTGCTCACAAAAATACTAAATTAACCTCTTGAAGCTTGGTTAGAACAGTGAGGTATGGGCCAAAGAAGAACATAAGCTTTAAGTGTGGACCCGTTAGATAAGGAATATAATTTAAGTCCTCACCAAAATCTAATCCAACCATGTGGATTTTGCAGGTCAAAGACTTTTAATGACTTAACTTTTAATTTGAACTCCACATAAAGCCACACTTCAGATTGGTCCTTTCTGTTCTGTTAGTTTTGTCTTTTTGCTGCTCGTTGTCAGAGTTGATGTTTGACGTCGCCATGCGTTCCCACTGCCTCCCCTCCCACCTGGTGCACAAGGTGTCAATTAAAACTGGGTTTTATGAATTCATGAGATGCAGGATTTGTCAGGTTGTGTTGAATGCAAACTGAATGCCTCAGGTCCCCCGGTGGTGACTTGATGTCGGTACAAGCAGCTTCTGAGAGTTGTGTATATTTTGATGCATTGATTTCTTCTTGGAGGAACATGGAGAATAAGCAAGATAATTAATATCTACAGTTGAGCTACAGTTGATATAGAGTTGTGGTTGAAGTTCAAGTGGTGCAGTATTAATACATGCGATATTTTGAATAAAAATAATATAAGCCTTTGGAAGTGGTGCCAGAGGACGAGCTGTGAATTTGTGATGCATCGGAGCAATGAGTCCTGTTTCCTGTGAAGTGTAGAGCTGAGGGCCTCATGGGGGAATGTGTTAATCAATATTGCACTGAGGCGTACAGCCATGTAGTACTTTGCAATGTGGGAGAAGGACTTCATAATCAATACAAAGACATGAGACTTAATTTACATTATTGGAGGATGTGTTCATTGGAGTAATATGGTTGTCTGGTTTCTGTCATACTCTGCCACGTGTGTGTATACCATATTAGCTATGTGATGCCACATCTTTTAGATATTTGTAGTAGAGGTTTTCTTGGAATGTGAAGATGTGATTTCAGTAGTGTAGCGTCAGCCTAAGCTAATTGGTATCAGCCGTTGAGGACTTACGTTTTGTATTTACCCCAACAGAATAAAAAGACAAGGCTGTCTCAGTCATTGAATCTGCATTTGGACATGACACCAAGAACCTCAAGGGTTTGGTGGGAATCAGAACCGTCATCTGAAAACATTTTCTGTGCTGTTAGAAATGCTGGAGTGTTGTTGGCGTTCAGGATCAGTCTTGTTTTGTGGTTTCAAACTTTGTGATGAAGAGCCACTGAAGGTGGCGAATCCATTGATTTTTAATGTCAAAGAGATGTGTTGTGAACGTTTTATGTGTCTTTACAGTGAGAACAGTATTTAATAGAGCTGGAGCTCTGTCTTGATCTTCTAAGAGAAATCCTTCCGTTCCCACAGAGTGCACCATTAAAAACCTGTTAAATGATTCAAGCCTCCAGATTTGTAACGAAACATTTGTCCCTCTCAGCTTTTACAGCCGAACAGTACCAGCAGCATCAGGAGCAGCTGGCCCTGATGCAGAAACAGCAGCTGGAGCAGATCCAGCTGCAGCAGAAAGCCAACAGCACCCCCACTGCCAACAGCACACAGGTCAGGATTATTCACTGCGCGTTCACATCTTTCTCTCGTGTTCTTTTCTCACCTCCGTCTTCACCTGTTCTCTCCTGGCAGAGCTTAGTGAACACGTTGGACCAGGCCAGCGCTCAGTTCGCTGCCTCTGCCCTCGTCACCGCCGACCAGCTGCTGGCCCTGAAAACCAAGGAGGAGCTGGCCCTGGGAGGCGGAGTAAACGGCGTCCTCTCCCCCTCAGGTACCACACTACCCCAGACGTCTTCTAGTACATCATTATCTAGGAACGTTTTCATATTCTCAACTGTTACCTGCTATGAACAGTGTTTATATGGAGGGGCAAGCACTCCAGATTTAAAGTTCAGTCCGCCCAAATGCAGCAAAATGGTGACGACAAAAGGACAATGCAAACTGACGGTGACGTGATTACTGTCTAAAAGCAACAATGGAGTCACAGTGAAAGAGCCGATAACGAAACAAAACCTGCAGCGCTCACCTCCTCACAACCGACGCCGTGTCAGGCTGCATTTAGGAGACAGTCATGAAAATTAAACTGGATTTAATGTGTGAACAGTCTGCAGACGATTCACCGAGGATCCGTCCTTCACAGATAAACAGAGCATTCTTTATACCATACCATGTGGGATTTTTTTTTTTCAAATAATTGTTAAAATTAAAACCCAACCCCCCCCCCCCCCCGACCCCTCAGGTGTCTACAAGGGCTTGCACCTCTCGAGCACAGTATCCCCATCCGCCGTCACCCCAGCTCCTCCCACCACGTCCCCAACACCTGCTTTGCTCCACCCTTGCTCCACCTCCGCTACCAGTAACAACAACGGCACCACCCACCCCGCCACCACCAACACCGCCACCACTCAGGTCCTGCTGGGAAACAACAGCCTCCGTCTGGGTGCTCCCACCGGCAAGCGTGTCCACGCAGTGCGGACACTGAGCACCACCATGTCGACATCCGCCTTAAAGTTCACCCACGCAACCGCCAACTGTCAGAAACCCAAGGTCACTACGACCTCGGCCTCGCCGCTGGACATAGTGCCCAGGTGAGAACAGCTGTGGAGTAACGCGTGAGTGCAATCAGAAGTCCTTAGTTCAAACTGTACATTAAGGCTGGTGGAGGAAGTAGCAGGATGTACTTAATATTTAAAAACAATACTTGTGGTGAAAGTATTTTTGCAGACTGACTCTCTGTAGGTAAATCACCCTTGACATGTTTGAAGAACCCGGCCGGAGCGCTTCACCGATAATGTTTGTTTAAGCTCAGGGTTTAACTTCCTGTGGTCATAGAGTTTGAACATTTATTACCCCTGTCTTCGTCTCACTCTCCTCATGCCGTCTTTTCTTCATCCTCAGGGAGAATCATGAACAAGACAAGCCAGCACTGAACAGTCTATCAGAGAACACAGTGGCCATGGAGGTCACGTAGCCTCTCGAACGCTGCTCCAGAGGAAGCGTGACTCCTTTTTGTTATTGGGTTTTTTTGGTGCTATGCATCATTTGTAATTCATGAATGCAAGTGTTGGCACAATGAGCAAGGCTGGGTTTCCATGGCAACTGTTTTGGGACTTAATTGCAATGCTCATCTCCTACAATTTATTTTTTTCTCCCCACCTCCCCCCAATTTCCTTATTTGTTACTGTTAATAAGAGATCATCTGTAAATTCTTAATATGGCAATTATATGTACAGTACTGCATATTTGTAATAGCCCCGCCCCACCCCCCATGTTCTTGTATATAACATTACTTGAATACAGAAATGTTCGTTTGTGATGTTTTGCACTCAAGATATTAAAAAAAAGAAGAAAAATCTAAATTAAAAAAGAGAAAATGACAAACTGCAACTGGTGCGAGTATGAGGTGTGAAAGTTGTACCACAGAAAAATGTGTGTCATCACGTGCATGGTGCGGAACCTGCTGTTTGATCTATTTATTGTGCCGTGTTTAC
Source organism: Pseudorhombus dupliciocellatus (assembly GCA_016785235.1). Lineage (NCBI taxonomy): Eukaryota > Metazoa > Chordata > Actinopteri > Pleuronectiformes > Paralichthyidae > Pseudorhombus > Pseudorhombus dupliciocellatus. Next base: position 1,568,542 of record JAFBJW010009051.1, on the reverse strand, counting down.
AGAGCTTTTTCTTTTTCCTCCAAGCCCTTCTTTTTTTAATACACTGTACCTTTCACCAGTTCCCCGTGCTGTTGTCAGTGTTTAGCTCGATTTAAACTCTGTCTTTGATTTCGTTTTTTTTTTTTTTTCATTGGATGTTGTGAACATGGCCAGGAGCTCGCCTGTCTCTGTTGGGGCGTTTTTTTTTTTTTTTTTTTTTTATCTCCGCGATGAGTCACGCTGGAGCGCTCTCACAGATTCGGGTGCGTGGCGGTGGAAGTCTAGACGGGTGTGAAGTTGTTTGTTGTTGGCATCAGTTTGTCAGTGGGTTAATCAGTCTCCACAAAGCTCTTCCATACATATATTATTCCTGAGACAAGTAACAAAACAATGGGGATGAAGACTCTTTCCCAGAAGACCTGCTGCTTCTGACTCATCTAAGCACTAAATGATTAATTTTATTTTTGTTAGAAATTGATTTTGATGCTGCTCTCGTATGATTTTGTCCTCTGGTTGGAGCCAGGTGACTATTTCCCATTTTGTTTTTCTCTAAACGATAACACACCCCTTCACCTCATCCTTTTATTTTTTTTTTTTTAGCATATTTTTGTACCTCTCATTTTTTTTATTTGAATTTGTCACAGAAAACTTCATTCTTTTGTTACTTGTTGATCTAAAATAAAATTTAAAAAAACAATAAGGGAGTTTAAAAAAAAATGCAGTAACTGACATTTATATCATTCCAGCTTCTACATAATAAGGAAGACAACATGTATTGATTGAAGAAAAAAAAAAAATGGAAAAAAAAAAACTTTCTCTACTACACCAGAAGGCTGACGAAGCCATGAACTACAAGTTATCGGGTGCCTTCATTTGGGAAAAAAGAAAAAAACCTAAAAACAAAAAGAAAATTCTCTCTTCTGTGAAGAGTTTGGTACTGAACAAGGCTACTTGTAGTTTTTCTTTGTCTGTACCATAAATCCCAATGCCCATTCCAGTGGCCCAGGTGATTCATGAGTTTTATTTTGATGGTCTCTTCCACCAAACACACGTACACACACTCATGGGAAAGACTAAAATCCTCTTGAATTGTCACAAAACGAAATAAAAAGCCAGGGCATTATGTGTTTCGACCTTAACGTCTCATTTCTTGTCGTCTTTGTCCTTCAGTGTATCATCGAGTGAGTGTGTGAATGCAGCAGAGCCGGCGTGTGTACTTGTGTCGTTGTGAGGACCTCTCTGAGCCCAGAACCAATCAGATGGAGGTCCAGACGTGTCTGGTGAGAAATGTCAGCTTAAAGGCTTCACAACTTGGTGGGAACGACGAGCACATTTTGGTTTTAGAAAAATAAGTCACGCTGCTGTTCAGAACTTCATTAGAATTTAAATGTCTTGTTTGGCTAATAGAAAAGAATCCAGCAGTATTTTCCAAGGCTGCTGGTGAGTTTCACATCACCTTGTCCGCTTTGGAAACCATGGCAACAAATTCTCTCCCTCGCTGTGCTGTTGTCAGGCTTCAGAGGCTGAGCAGTTCCTTTTCCAGTTGGACAAAACCCTGAAAACTGAACTGAGTTAGAAAAGAATCTCTTAAAGATCATCTGAAGAGGATATTTGAACAAAAACCAGGCCAACATGCATCTGAGTGTGATTTCAATCGGCCCCTCGACAAGTCAGTCGTGTCGTGTCCCCGTCCTCAGGCTCCTGTCTCGCTGTGAGAGCTCGGCTGCTGTACGGCCGATGCTTTTGGGCAAAGTTCTTTCCTACAGAATCCAGTCAAGCCTCATGACTTCTCTCCCACTCAGCTTTTGTACCTCATCTGCAGTCGCTGCTTCCAGTTAGCAGCTCTGATGAGCAGCCGACATATTGAAGGCTCATGAGTCAGGGGGCGATCAGGGGGCGACCAAGGTCGTCTGCAAACGTCTGGTTTCTGAGCCCACTGTCTGGAGCTCTGAGTCAAAAGTGGAGTTTCCATGGTTGTTTCATCCAGTAGCGCTGCTCTCTGGGTTTCTGCGGGCTCCTAAAAGGTCTGAAATATGGCAGAATGTTCTGTATAAAACTGGGTCAGAATTATGATCATCTGAGTCTTATTGCTTATGTTCGTGTCACCAAAACTTCACCAGAACTTTAGTGCCACTTTTTATCTTGACCCAGCTGAGTGAAATGACCTTGACGGTTCAGTGACTTGGAAGCAACATTTCCAGTCTCATCCCCTGTGGATCAGTTACAGAGACGTGACGTGAGAGGTCTGAGTCCGAAGGTGCGACTGATTAATTCTGTTAAAGTGTGGAAATGCTCTGGAGCCGAACTGCAGGCATCTGTTAATATCTGGCTCCACCTAGTGGCCACACTGTTCACTGTTTCTCATACGAAGCACGTGATGCCATAGAGTATATATTCTAGTGCTTTCATCTTTCATCAGACTGAAAAAAGGACAGGGAGGTTGTCCAAATTGTGTGCAGACAGAACCACCTCACGTGTCAAATAGTGAAAAACCTCCCTGCTACCATGCCAGCACACACGAAATAATGGGACACGGCCGGTGTTGATCTAATTTGACCTTTATTTGCTCAGGGTGGAGGAACGTGTTCGCGTAGTTTCTCAGGAACTCTCCTCTCACACTGACCCGTTCTGTTGCAGAACAGCCACACGTGTGGTTTGCTAAATATTGAGCAAATGCACTGAAATATTTAGAGGTCGGACTGAAACTTATTTCTGCTCGCGAAGGTCCAGCTTTTTAAAACTGTGAGAGTTAATCTTCCATCTATAAAATGCTTGAAATATGAATACACACCTTCCCATGGCAGTTTCTGCTGTTCACAGTAAGATGTATTGAAGTCAAAAAGATGCTCAACACTAACAACACATTCAACCTCAGTGTCTGGAGGCTTGTTTCAGACCGACACAACCAGCACATTCCTCATGACTGACAATTACAAGTAGGAAGGGGTGTGGAAATACAGTGAAGAAAACAACAGCTGGCGTGATTAAGAATGATCAGGGTCATGCACCGGCTCTACAAACATCTGGATTTCCTGTGAAACCTTCAGTTCTAAATGTTTACAGTGTCAATTAACATTTTACAACCACGCAGTCGATTCTCGTGTCAAGAACTCCGTCAGTTTGTGAATGAACAAATGAAATGCAAAAAAAAGAACAACTCTATCACAGCTGCTGAAAGTGGGGCGCAGTCATCTGGATCGCCTCCTGGTGGCCGGGTGCGGTGAACGTCATGAACCCTGCTGGGTTTGCCGTTGAGGACCTGAGGAGACAAATGAGCCTGATGATGTGTGAACAGCTGACTCTTGAGTTCACAATGGGCCTCAGATCCGATTGGACATCATCCTGGTGTTCAGTTTCAGGAAGAACGACTTGAGCTTGCACAGCCGGCACCTCTTCTTCTTCCTCTTCTTCTTGCTGCTCTTCCCCTTCTTGTAAACACCTTGATACTTCCCCTCCTCTTCCTCGTCTTCGTCCACCCAGGGCACCCAGGCGCCGCCGTGCTCACTGGGGTTAGCCCGAGGGTCGTCGGGCGGGAAGTAAACCGGCACGGCGGTCTGGTTGTAGTGAGCCAGCCGAGCCAGCAGCCGTTGGACCACGTCCGGCCTCTGGTCCGCCAGGTCCTGCCGCTCGTACGGGTCGCCGCTGATGTTGAACAGCCAGATGTTTTTGTGGGTGGAGGATTTGTACGAGGAGGAGAAGATGCGTTCAAGGTTCCACCAGCGACCCGGGAGACTGGGCAGTACCTGAGAGTGAAAGAAGGTGGAAACAGAATCTATATTTCTGGTTTTTTGGGGTCGTGCCCCAAACCCTTTTTTCTGAATGTCCTAGAGACTCGTGGTTATCATCAATCATTTTACCCCTAGCCCTAGCCCCAACACTAGCACCAACCCTAGATCTAGCAGTAAAAATCCTAACCCTCACCAACCGACTATCCTCAAATAACCAAGGAACCCAGATGAAAGCAACCTGATAGTAAATCTGTCAGAATACCTGAGGCGGGACCCAGTCCCCGTGACCTGGGTCTCCTGTCAGCAGCTTCCAGTCTCCGACCCTGATGGCAGCCTGGACCGACGCGTCCCACACTGTCTCAGACGCCTGAGGTCTGACCTGGGGCGTTGTGTGGGGCGCAGGCGGGAACATCCCAAGCTGGGACTCGTTCAGGTGTTGGTAGACCGTCCTCCTGGACTTTGACTTTAAATGTAACTTGAGCTGAGTCTTGGCTTTTTTCTTCTTCAGCGATGCGGTGCGCCTGGACTTTGGTGTTAGAGTTGATTGGACCTGAGGCTGAGACTTGGGGTCAGACGTTCCCGACGCAGCTGGAAGATGGACAGAGAGGGATTTGAACCTATGATCAGACTGGAGCTGAGGGAAGCCTTTGGTCTGAGGTTTGGGTTCGCGCTTCTTTTTTGTGACAGGTTTATCTTTCAGTCTGGTCTTCAGTTTAGGGACAGGGTGTGGAAATGTCCGAGGTGTCTTGGTGCTCTTTAACTTGAACGCTGACTTCGGCTTCAGTTGCTGCTTCAGAATCTTCTTCTTCGGCCTCTTGGGTGTCTGAACTTTCGGTGAGTGTTCTGACGAAGCAGAGAAAACACAAACGAGGCAAAGTCAACACTTTTTAAACCTTTACTGACAAATTGACCTTTTCTTTTGGTTCCATGTGTCTTTTGTTGTGTCAGTTACCTGAGTCTCCGTCTGTGTCGGCGTCCCATTTCATGGTTTGGGCCGGCGCTTTGTGCAGCGGGTCGATGTTGTGAAGGATCTCCTGACGAGGCGACTCCTTCCCCTCACTGATGGTCGGCCACACGTCAAAACCGTCCAGGTTTCGACTCTGAGGAGACAAAAGACGCTTTCAGAAATACCATCGGCTGTAGGAGAGGTCACGAATCCCACCTCCTCCAGGTTACTGGATGGGAAAAGAGTTGACACAATGAAGGAGTAGAAAGATGAGGCTCTTCACTGACCTGGCTGATGTTCCCTCCAGCCAGACCCACCAGGGTGGGGAACCAGTCTGTGATGTGGAGCAGAGCCTTGGAGACTCTTCTTCTGCGCCTCAGCAGAGGACTGTGGACGAACGCCACGCCACGGACTCCGCCCTCCCAGTATGTGCCCTGAACACACAAATGCAAATGACACTGGAATAAAACACAGAGGTAAGATGCATCACATCCGTACTTCATCGCTTATTGTTTCAGTTAAAAGTTTGATCGCAGTCACTGAAACGTCAGAAGTCTAAAACTTATCGAGCTGTCGGTGAGTCACTGCTACCTTGCGGCCTCTCAGTGGCCAGTTGCTGCCTCCGGTGAAGGGCTGGGCGCCGTTGTCGGTGGAGTAGATGATGACGCTGTTCTTGTAGTATCCGTACTTTCTCAGAGCATACGTGACGTTCCGCACCGACTCGTCCACCGTGGAGACCATGGCGGCGTATTTTCTCCTGGCCACGTTGGCCATGTCCCGGTAGGGGTAGATGTACGGCTTGGGAGGCTGGAGAGGAGTGTGGACGGCCTGGTGGAAAACATCCCTCACTGATCAACAGCCACCGAAAATGAACTTTAACACCGTTATTTTTTAAGTAATTTTTAAAAAGTTAACGCACTCTCCCCAACTTCTTCATCTACCTTTCCCTAGTTTCTCGTTTCCCAGAATGCCCCTGCAATACGAGTAAATCAAAAACATTATTCCCCCCCCCCCCCCCCCCACACACACACCAAAGCCTTGAATGGAACACACACAGCTGCTACTTCTATCATCAGGTTCCCTTTAATATGAGTCAGTTTGTAAATAAGTTCCTGATGCTCGTTGCAGAGTGTCAAACGATGGACTCTGGGTTTCACATGTCAGCCTGCAGGGGGTCGGGACTCCTTTATTGTCCCCGTATAATTACACAAAGCAGAATTACACCCGTGCGTCTGCATAAATCCATGTGTTCCCGACGTAATTCACAATAATACGAGGTCGCTGTGACCCTCTATCTGTTGAATCAGTTTGAGTCCAAGTGTCAGACTCGAGAGCTCGTGTTCCAGAGGCCAAAAACACGATGAGTTACTGGAGTGCGGCAGCTGGGCCGACAGCACCACGCCCGAGCTGCTGGTTCTAAGGGTTAGGGTTAGCGATACCTGCAGGGACAGCAGCAGGAAGAGGGGCCTGTCTGTCGGGTCGTGGCTCTCCAGGATCTTGCGAGCTCTCTGGGTGAACAGTATGGTGGAGTATTTTCCCTCCTGGCCCCAGGCCACGCCCTCGTCGTCGTGGAGGTCGTACCCACACTTCCCCGGGCCGTCGCAGGACCCGTAGCTGGAGGCCGGGGGACAAATGTGAGTGGCACAGATATCTGTGTATTCACGGTGAGTAAGACGTGGTATTTATACTCGCAGTGTACCTGTAGTAATCCACACTTCCTGTTAAAGAGCCGAAGAAGCTGTCGAAACCCTTCCTGGTGGGCAGGCACGCTTTCCTGAAGGACAAGGGAAGGGCGGAGGAAAGTGAGCGTCGGATTTCCATCGTGTTGTTTCACAGTTAAGTATTAAAGTTAAAGGTCATAAGAACACCCGTTGAAAATCTGTATTTTACACCGCCCCTCTTTAAGTTGACAATCGTCCTTCCTGTGTTTCTTGGCGTGAAGGAAGAAGAAAGTGGAATCATGTGCAGCTGCAGAACAGAAATCATGGCCGAGCGCGTACAAACAAATCACGGAGCCGCTCGCTGAGCCTGCTCCACGTCCAGAGGACGCAGCGGCGAGCCAGTGAGGTGGGTTTGTTTATCAACAGACTATTTCCATGGAACTTGGTCGAAGAACCAATTAACTGACGATCCAGATCCAGGAACTTGATCCAATTCAACATTTTCATAGATTTCTTGGATCGTATTTCACGGCTGTTGATGGAAAAATCAGCTTTATATTTGTGTGTGTGTGTAAAATTTCCTGCAGATCCAAATAAAACTCCAACTAATTTAAATCAGCTTTCACATAGAAACTGTTGAGAGAAGCACTCTGGTTTTCTCCATCCCCTCTTTGTTTTCTGTACCCCATGAAGCAGCATTAGAGATGCACGTAGTCATTGTTATTGTAGTAATTACTCATGTTATTAGGAGCATTAGTATTATGAGGTACGAGCAGCTGAACACGTGAAAGGGACACATTCTAACTTGTGGTTTTATTTGAGTTCTTTTTATTTATGACCAGCTTTCGTTCATGTTTTCATTGGACCTCAACCCTCTGACCGAGTTATAATAAATGAGAATATTTATGATCATTAGAACCTTTTGCTGGATTTGCACAGTAAGACATTTATTACTTGGCTGAGCGTCCGCACTGAGAAGGTATAGAGATACCACATGTTCCCAGGGCTGGATGCTGCACATGCTGTTCTTTCTGATAATGGCCACAGCTACTGACCATTCAGCCATTCACAAGTTCATAACACACAGACGCAGTTTTCCTGTGTTCTTCGCCGTTTATCACCTGATGTTTGGAACACACACACACACACACACTCTGGGCGTTGACATCCACCAGAGAGAGTGTGGACCTGTGAAGTTATCCACATGTTTGAACAATTACCCCCCCCCCCTTTCACCCCAGCGTCATGGGTGGTCGCTCAGCTCAGCTATAAATACTTTTGCCTCCACGTGTGAACACAAACAACGTGTGTGTGTAGGATGGAGCGGTGGGTGAATCCTCACCTGTAGAAGCCCAGGTGCCACTTGCCGACCATGTGTGTGGAGTAGCCGGCCTCTCGCAGCCTCTCGGGCAGCGTGTCCATGTGCGAGGGCAGGCAGCTGGGCTGGCTGGGCCTGATGATGGAGTGCTGCAGTCCCGTGTGGATCTGATACCTGGGGACAGAGGGAGACTCATTCATGGAGCTACTGGTCCACTGGTCTCTGGTCAGTGTAAGGACACGCTCCTTACCTGCCGGTGAGGAGCTGGCTGCGCGACGGCGTGCAGATGGGCTGAACGTAGTAGTTCTCCAGCGTCACACCCTCCGCCGCCAGTTTGTCCAGAGTGGGCGTCTTGATGGTCGGGTTGTGGTAGCCGATGTCATTGAAGCCCTGTCACAGAGTTGGGTCACATGTTCACATTAGTCACATTCACGTTATGTTTCCTCTTCAGAGATTTCAGTGCACATATTCTTCTTCTTCAGAGGCCGAGGAGGAGGAGGAGGAGGAGGAAGAGGAGGAAGAGGAGGAGATCCAGATAATCAGTTCAAGGTAATCGGGTTCAAAATATCAGGTTCAGGTAATTGGTTTAATATGGCAGGTTCCAGTAAGTCCGTCCATATTCAGACCATCTGGTAATGTGTAAAATATATGGGCTGCTGGAACATTTGTGAATTAATAACACACACACACACACACACCTGGTCGTCTGTGAGGATGAAGATGATGTGCGGCTGCTTCTTCCTCTGCTCCGGTTCTGTCTCATTGTTCTGGGCGTTCCCGTCCTCTTGGTGGTTCTGTGTGCCGGGTTTGGGCTGGTGAGCACTCAGGCCGTCCAGGGTGAAGAGGAGGCTGAGAGCCAGAGCAGCAGCAGCAGCAGCAGCAGCCGTCTGCATCTTTCCCCTGCAGAGAAAAAACACAAATAACAATACAGCACCGATTCCCACACGCGTGCCATCGCTGCAGGACTAGCTGCACATCATAAAACCACATCTGAGGTGGAGCGGCCAGCCTGGCTGTGAGTGTGATGCGAAACATTCGTCTGTGGGGCTGAAACTCAGAGGAAGCTGTTTTTAACTATTCACAATCGTTGTAACTGGATCCGACCGACGAGGAGTCTCAGCGTTTGTGGTGGATCCGCTCTGTGTTTTATTGTTTCAGGACAGGGGCCCAAAGAGGGAAACTGGCTCTGACTTTATTCTATTCTACTCTATTCTATGTCACCAGGTTTTATTCTATCCCCTAACAAATCAGAAAAAATAAACCAGGATCAATACATCTGAGATATCCTTTGCTTGAACAAACATTTGGATAAAGTTAGTTTAGATCTTCATACTTACAGGAACCAGATGATGTTATTAAGATTTCAAATGACAAGTCATCGGCATCGGCTCGTCGCAGCTGTACACAACATCTCTGAGCCCAGCGTCAGCAGAGCGCTGAATCAACACTGGTGCGTTCTGGGAAAATGCAGCATTGTTTAAAACCTGTGACGTGTTTACAAAGTTCAAATGCCAGAGAGGGATGTTGACTCTGTGTGGGGAGACTGAGAGGAAGCAGCTGTCCCACAATTAATAATGCTGATCTGATGACTGGACTGGTGTCTCATCAGGTGAGACACTGGTGGCCATGGCAACAGGACACCCACATCTCCTCCTCTCCCTGTGTGTGTGTGTGTGTGTGTGTGTGTGTGTGTGTGTGTGTGTGTCAGCCTCTACATGCACAGACTCGTCCTCCTCACATTTTGTTTTTCAGAATCAGCTTGAGAATGAACCGAGCCTCTTGAATCAGTGACCAGCTCAGCCACAGGTGATCATTTCAATTCAGGCCTTCAGTCTGAATTACCTCTGTGCAGGATCAATGGGAGTGAACGGCTCTCCTCTCCTCTCCTTCCTCCTCCTCTTCCTCTCTTCTCCTCTTCAGTTCATTCTTCCTCCTCTCTTTCCTCGAGGTCTTTGTTCAGCTCGGAGCGGAGTTAGTTTCGGGGCAAGTTTGCAGGAGGCGCCGCATGTCCTCCAGTTTCCACAGTTTCAGCAGAAGCTTCTTCCTCCGGAGCGTCTCGATGAGAGAGAGAGAGGGAGAGAGAGGGAGAGAGAGAGAGAGAGACAGAGAGAGACAGAGAGGTCAAGCAAGAGTCCGCATACAATAGGGCTTCCGTTATGCGCCTTCAGAATAAAACTAATCAGGGAAACCTGTTGCATAGCCAGAGATCACCACCCCTAAATCAGTTTTTTATTAATTTCTATTTTTTATATCACAAGTGTGCATTATATGGTTTGAGCTGCACAAGCAAAAGATCCAGTCTGATGAAGAGTAAAAAAGAAAGATGAGCTTGTTCTTTACAAATCAGTCCATCAATCTCACCACAGGAAAGGAAGGAAGGAAATGCTAATAAATACTTTAAAACAGTTTTAAAAGCTGGAATACCAATGAAAATGAAAGGGCTATAGTCAATATAAATGCAATAAAACAAGTAAAATAATGCGTTACAAATTTTATTTTCTGCAGCAAAACAATAGTTTTAAAGTATAATAATTAATTTTGATAATCTTATTGAGTGGACAGTTACCTCCTGGTCAGACCTCCATGAAGGGGGAAATTGGAGAAAATTTAATTCTTCAGTTGAGCCTTTATTTTGAAAATGATTGGCAGAGGACCTCATTAAGACAGGGGCATGATGGAGGGATGGATGAACTGATGGAATGTGACTGGCAATCATTATTTAAAACACCTCAAGGTTAATTAGGCAGAAAGAATGAAGGAAATTGTGTCTCAGTGAAAGGACACAGTCTTGAACTATAGGTCCAGTTTGTCTCCTCTGACTTCTGTCATTTCTGTCTCTTTGTCTCTATTTAAGAAACCAAGTGGTTCCAGGCGGCAGTGACTCTGACTCTGTCCCAGAAAGACTTCAGGGCTCGCTCCAAGTTTCCAGTCAAGTGGTGAAAGAGGTTGTGTGTGATTTATCAGGAGCTTATTCACTGGCACCGAGGAAGACACGAGGGAGCGTGGCCAGACATTGTTGTAGAGGAGGAACATCTGCTCCTCCGCACTTCATATACACACGAGTTCAGCCCGTAAAGGCTCTTAATTCCTCCTCCTTTAAACAAAATGAAGTGTTCAGGCTTTTAATGGTGATATCACCAGTCTATGGATTGATTAATGGAGCATAACGAAGCCAAGGAGAAGGCATATGTGAAAACGGAAGGTTTAGTGATGACAGAAAGTATTTAAACTGTATTTAAAGTGGATTAAATCACAGCTGGTCATTGACCGCAGATGTGCAGCAGCAGAGTTTTCCTCTTTCAGTTTAAATTTAGTTTGATATGACCGATTGACTTTTGCTTTGTAGGGCAAGATTGTTAAATGTGAGAAAAAGTCCTGACTGTCTTATTAATTAATGATTATTTCTACAGTTTCAATTGGCATTTAAAAAGGTGTTGTATTTAAATAATTATTAAAGTAGTAGAGTAATGACTTACTTGATATTTTATTTGTTATAAAAAAAAATAAATATTAACGAAATATGAATTCATTATTTAATAAAGAGGGAATAACAAAAACAACATTAAACAGCTCATGATTTAAAAATACATATTGAATTAATTCAATAACTGGAAATTGAAAATATATTTTATCTTATTGAAATGTATGTGATTACTCTTCGTGTAACATTAAATGTAAACATTTTTTATGTCCAATTTTCTTTTCAGAGTTCAATCTCAGGGGACACTTCCGGCTTCGTCACTTCCGCTCAGGTGAGAGAACTGCATTTCCCATGCTGCACTGCGAGGGGGGCGGAGGTAGCTCCCATGTGCGCATGCTGAATATCGGGCATGAACTGGAGCGACGCTAACTTATCAACAACAAGCCGCTGGTCCGCCGTGTCTGTCCGCGTGTGCGAGTCCGTGAGTGGGTCCCGTCGGTGAACATGGAGGACGACGCGCTGCTGGCCCTCATCTACCAGCACCTGAAGGTGAACGGCTTCAAGAAAGCGGCCAAAGTGCTGGAGAAACACGTCTCTCAGGTAAGAGCTTCGATTCCTCCACGTTTGCACGTGAGTCTGCAAAACCAGAACCGGAACCAGAAGTGCTGACTCACGATTAGTCAGAAACAGTCACGATTCATCTTTTAAATCTGATTTCAGAGCGAACATGTGCAGGTTATATAAGAAGTTAAATATACATGAGGCTTAAGAGTGTGTGTGTGTGCGCGCGCGTGCATGTGTACGTGCGTGCGTGCGTGTGTGTGTCGGGCCTCCTGCTGAAAAAGAACATGATGTTACAGGAGGTGCCCGGTGGTACAAACAGTCCTGCAGCTCCTCTCTGACACTCCGTTCAAAACCTCCTTCGCATTTTAGGCCATTTAATGAGTAGAGCTGTTAAATGATCACTCACTCGGGCCAGAACTGAATTGATCCGTCGATTATTCGATTAATCCACGATCAGAAAATGATTCGGCATTACTTGTATTCATCAATTATTGAGGTCAAATTTGCTGACTTGCTCTTTTAGTTCATTTTAAATATTTATAACTTTTGTTAATGAGACTTTATTTGTTTGATCTGATGCCCAAAGACCAAATAAAACATGTACATTGTTTACAGGGTAATTAATGATAAATGATTAGCTTTAGTCCATTGAGCCAATGTGCACAGTCCTGATCTAAACACAGTCTTATATATTTTAATTTGAATTGATCCAACTGGAGGAAGTTCCTCCCTCGTATTGGGACCATCGCTGATGCATCTCAACTCGTGTGTTGTTTCTTTCCTTCGGCTGCATGGATTCATTTCCGGGATCATGTGGCGTCAAAGTGATTCTAAACCACAGGAAATTAGATTTTTCCCCTCGACTCTGACATTGTTCAGCCGCCTGATTCAAACAGGGGCTTCAGGAGGAATTTGGTTGGAGATGGAGACAGTTGGGGGTTTAATCTCATGTGATGGAGTTGTAATGGTTTCAGTGTGTTGGTTTGTGTGTAGGTGGAGATCCCAGAGCAGAGCTCCAACCTGCACGATATCTACACCAGCTGGATGAAGTAAGAAATATCAAGAACGCCCTTTCTGTTCTAAAGATCCTGTTATTTAGCTTTCATATAGAAATCAAATTGTACTGTAAATAGCAAGATCTGTTTCCAAACTCGGTGACAAACAAGCGTTGTTGTTGTTGTGTTGCAGGCTGTGCTCTTTAGCCCAGGATGCTAAACAGGAGGCTGAAGACACGACCGATCTGAAGAAGAAGAGCATTAAAGCAGAACCTGCCGCCAGCGAAGAGGAAGAGGGCGCCGACACCAAACTGTCCGACGCCGCAGAGGAAAATAACGTCGACTCAAAGCCTCCGCCTGGTAAATACACATTCATCTGGACGTTTAGAGGAAGAACCTCCTTGTTGAAAGAACATTTCTAAAACCTCTCGTCCTTCAGGCTCCCTGTCAAACGGCGTGGAGTCGTCCGCCTCAGACGAGAAAGAGTCGGAGAAGCTGCCAGACGATGAAGAGGAGGAAACAACAGAAGAGGTGAAGAGATGAGCTCCTCATACGTGAACTCGGGGAGGGAGGGAGGGAGGGACACTTACTGTTTTCTGACTTTGACGCTGATTCATCTGGAAAGGTTCAGTGATCCGGGCTGAACCACACCCGAGTCCGTGCGCCTGAATGCAGCTCAAAGACCGTAATGGATGATAAACACTTCTTCATCATTAGCACGACGACGCACAGCTCGGCAGGAATTTAGGTTTAGTCTGAAATGAATCTAGAGACATCTTTGGAAAGTAAATCTGAGACCAAAATGTTTTTTAAATGAATTAAAATGAACTCAAAGGGAAACGGGGCTTTAATCGTGGTCTGACCTCGATTGAAACTACAGGAAACCAGTGTCATCACACACACACACATAACTCTTGTCCAGTCACTGAGATAATGTCCTGATAGATTAACAGTAGCACCAGTGTTGTTTTATGCTCCTGAGACACACACACACACAGTTTCTGTCCAGACAGCATCATCGACTGCATCACTGAGCCCATATAAAGACCAGAGAGCAGACTTTGACATTGTGTGAGTGTGTGTGTGTGTGTGCGCGCGCACTCGGTGTTGCTCGTGTTTTGGGGAAAGCCTGTGTTGACACAGTCACGTTGTTTGGACTTGTCTTCCTCACACAGGACTAAACTAAATCCTGTATTTTGAACATGGTTTAATGTTGACGAGGCCGTTTCCTGTTGACGACTGTGACTTCCTGTCTCATTTGTGCCAACATAGTTTCATTTCACCTCTAATTGAAACGGCTCTAACTCTGCTCCTGTCTGTGACTCTCAGCCGGCTCCGGCTGAACCGTGTGTCGAGGTGACGAACGGCTCGTCCGAGCGCGAGGACGGAGCTGAACCCGCCCGGGCTGCTGCTGACCAGACGGAGGACGGAGCTCAGGCCCCAGCAGGCGAGGGCGGGGCGGAGCCTGCGGAGGACGGCGGTGAGGTTGAGCAGGTTAGTGACCTGAGGCCGAATCTGAAGAATCTCCTCCTGGACAAAACAAACCTCTGGACTTTATTGGTTGAAACGTCTTCCAGGTTAAATTGTTCTCTGTCTCTCGTCCTCAGGAGTCGGAAGCAGCCACAGAAGCCATGGATGAAACCCCTCCATCTGAGCAGACAGCTGTCAGTCAACCAGAGGCCACGCCTCCCTCCACTCAGGAGGAAGAGGAGGAGGAAGACGTCGCCATGAAGGTGCGGTGTTCGTTTTAATATATTTGTTTCATTTTTATTCTCTGGCCCAAACTGTTCCGGTCGTGTCTGAATCAACTGCAGCTCAAATCAAGTCAATAAAACATCAGTAAATGTGAACGAAGAAGAGAAACTGTTGCTGACGTCAGCACTTTTCACACAGACGTCCAGCGAGGCCGAGCCCACCAGCTCTGACCCGGCAGTCGAGGAGACCAATGAGCAGCCGGCCGAGAGTGAAGCCCCGCCCCCTGCAGGTAGGAACAACCAATCGGCGTTTGACGAGCAGGCGCCGCGTGTGGCGTTCTCCTCTGTGCGGTTCTCACGGAGACGAGAAAAATCCCACGCGGTTGAGAAGAAAAGGCTCCGAGCAGCTTTGATGCTTCTGAGGAGTCGAGAACCTGGCGCAGCTCCTCACACACACTCGAACCACTCTGAGAATCACAGACGCATTTAAACACGTTCCACAGGATTTTACTCGTCAAACTCAGATTAAAATGATTCGTTCCTGGATCTTGTTGGGACAGAGTCATTCTTTAGAATTTGACAAGACAAGTTAAGACGTGAAAAGGTCCTGAGGTGGAGCAGTAAGGTGACTCAGTCCTCTGATGACAACACACATTCACACAAACTTCTCAAATATTTTGGTTACGAGTGTTTCCTCACTGTTACCGTTTGTTTTGTTTTTGTTTTTTAATGCAGAACGTGCTTTAGTTCATCTCTGTCCTGATCAATTTAATGAACTTAAAACTCCTGATGTGTTAACGAGCTGCAGAGGAGCTGACTCCATAATGGCAGCTGTTTCATTATTATTTTTTCTAGACGCTGAAAATCCGCCAGAGGACGAGACGGTCAGGGACAAGGCCGCGGAGGACGGGAGCGTCGAGGACGAGGAGAAATCCAAAGTACAAAAAAAAAGTGTCTCAAAGAGCTTTATTTCAGGAGCTTGATAATAAAACAGAGTTGATCATGGTTCATGTTTCCTCAGGACAGCGACCTTACAAACACCCTGACGCCTGAGACGGAGACGTCAGAGCGTCCCAGTGACGGAGGGGACACGGCAGAACCTCCTGTTTTTGACGCAGGTAACAGATTAAGTTCTCATCATATTTAGAACATGTTAACAGTTAGTGTTTGAACATTGTTTGGCTTCAGTCATTCTGTAGTTTTGATTTTTAAAGGTTAGACAGAAACAGAATGTTCAACTTTATTTGGTCCTTTACTTTCTCCTTTTCCTGTTTGTCCTTTTCTGTGACCTCATGTTCGCGGCTTTATTTCCCCTGTGTCCTTCTCTCTCTCTCAGCAGCAGACGACGACGGCATCATCCTCAACATCCAGGTGGAAGACGCTGAAGCAGCTGAGCCGGAAACAAACCAAGAGACAAAAACTCCCAAGAAAAAGAAAAAGAGCAAAAAGGATCCAGAAACATCGGAGACAGCCAGCGACAGCCCTCTCTCCAAGTCTGCCAAAAAGAAAAAACAGAGCAAAGAGAGGAAGGAGGAAGAGGAGGATCAGACAAAACAGGATGAGGAGAAGCCGGAGGAGGTGGAGGAGGCGCCTCAGGTAACTCCATCTGAGAAGAAGAAGGCAAAGAAGAGGAAAAGGGTGAAGGAAGAAGAAGCGGAGGAGGAAAGTGAGGAGACTCCCGTCGCTCCTTTGGAAAACAAAGTGACGAAGAAGAAGAAGATGGTACAAGAAGTGGAGGAAGAGGAGGAGGTGGAGAATCCTGCGACTCCTGCAGAAACACCCGAGAAGAAGAAGAAGAAGAGGAAGAGAAGTAAGAAAAAGGCAGTGCAGGGTGAAGAGTCGGCAGCAGGGGGCGACAAAGAGCCAGAGCAGGCGCTGGACGCCACAGGTGGAGCCCATCGTTCTTTCCCTGAGTCACAGTGAAGCAGCTTTAAAACTTTACAGTTCACCTGAAACATGTTTACGTGTTCTCCTCCTCCAGCCGACGGAGCCGCGTCTCTGCCGCCGTCCACAAAAAAGAAACGTCTCAGGAAGAAGCTGAGTATGAGGAAGAGACTGAGGCTGCACAGGAAGGAGGACAGGATGAGCAAGAGGAAGAAGAAGAAGAGCGGCGACTCTCCGGCACAGACCGACACCACACAGAAGTGCGTGCACTTATTTTCACCAGGAACTTTGACCTTTGTCATGGAATAACTGCGTATTCTCTTGTTCTCACAGACGGCTGCAGGAGGCGCTGGAGGAGACGCCTCAGCCCAAACAGACCAGAAAAGCCAAACGCGCTCCTCCTCAGGACCACAGCACGCCGAGGAAGAGCACGAACGCTGAGCAGGAAGAGAACTCCTCGAAGGAAAACAAACCTCCCAAGAAGAAGAAGAAGAAGGGAGCGGCGGCGGAGGAAAGCGGCGTGGTGATCGACGTGACTCTGGACTCGTCTCTGTGCTCCAGCGAGGGAGAGAAGAAGAAGAAGAAGAAAAGAAAGACGCTGGAGGCCGATGAAGTCGAAGAGACGACGGAGAATTCAACTCCTGCGAAGAAGAAGAGTGAGACTCTTGTTGGATGCTGTTAATTATTAGAGAACATGTTTAATTTACGATTGATTAATTAGATAATTCACCCGAGAGGAAGATGAGGATCTTCATGTTCTGTGTTGATGTTTGCAGAGAAGAACGGACTGAAGCAGAAGCTCGAGGAGACGGAAGCTTCTGCGGACACGATCACCGCTGCAGCCGCTTCCACAGTACGTCTCTCTCTCTCTGAAGTTTAAACACGTTCATCAGGATTTAAACTTCACAAACTGAAGGAAAAGTTTCTGCATCATTTTCTTCTTCTTCGTATTTTCAGAAAAAGAAGACGACCAAAAAGCAAATCGTGGCTGATTAGACCTTGGTGAGTATTATTAGATCTAATAATCAAACTCTCCCTTCAGATGATGGTGTTTTGAATTCATCTGGTGGAGGTCTGTTCTGATGGGCGTGGCTCTGGAGAACAGAGCTGAACGGAAGCTCGTCCTCTGTGTCGTTTCACTAACGAGCTCTGTCTTTGTCCCCCAGTGTGAGCGCAGGGAGGACGATGGCGTCCATCACGTCGGTGCCTTTACCCCTGATCCCTCATTCATTCTGCTCCAAAACTGTGAAACCACGCTAACTCCCACGAACCTCGGCAGCACGGAATGAGGCCAACGCGCATGATGACGAGCTTTGAGACGCAGCCGGACTCAAACTAGCTTTGTTTGTGTTGACACATCTCTTTTGTTTTTACGAACGTTACGACTGTTAGAAATGCGTCTCAGTCACACGATGAACTCTTCCTGCTGCTGCTTTTCTGCCGTTCAGTGTTCCAGGAGCTTTTGGGAACAAGCTGTGAAACCCAGTAAATCATCAATGTCTCTGCTGTGATGATGAAGCCGGATTCATTTTGACTCTAAACTCATGTTCCGTTTGTTTTTCAGTTCAAAGCTGTGACAGTATTTTTAGGGAATGGTTTGTTTACATCCAGCGACTGAGTCAATGCTGTTTTTAGACGTGTTGTATTTGCAAGTTGAACTCCTCAGATTTTTGTTTCCTCTTCTTGGTTAACGTGTTTTTTTTTTACTCTAAGTCTTCCTCTGTGTGAGCTGTGAACATCAACTACATCTGTACGTACACTAAGAAATAAAGATGTCAACCAAAGAAAGAGACGATTATTGAACTAAATTAAATCAAATCAATTCATCTTTAGCCGAGTAGGATTCAGAACTTAACAATACGAACATTCTAACATCATTGAAATAAACAAAGCATGGGTCAAAGTTGAGCTGAGGAAGAACGGAAGCGCACAAGCGTTACGAACCGAATCTCCACCGACACAAAAACCGTTTCCAGTGAATCACAGCCGAACTGTTTTCCACTAACGATAAACCCCCGCAGGTTCTGAGTGACGCGCTGAGGAACTGTGATTATATGTAATTACACAACTGGTGCAGCAGCTGGGGATGGACAGCAGCGGTTAAGTGGCCATAATGACATCAGCGGAATATTTCTTTTCTCGCTGTGGAGAGAAAAGCTTCTGCAGAGTTCATTCACCTCAAAGTTTGCTTCTCCTGTAACACATAAAAAAAACTTCACAAGGCATCGCCTGTGAGAAAATGACTGAAGGTGGCAGAGACAAAATCAAAGCGTACAAAAGTCTCATCAGCGAAAGGCGGCTGTGACACAAACAAGTCAAATGAATTCGCTCTGATGACTCCGGGAACATTTCTTAAAAGGAATAATAAAGAGTCGTCGTGCTCAGAGCCACCAAACAGTTCGGTTCCATTTGTTCACCAAACTTTTAATAGCTGAGACGTGCACGGCCCAGAAGGTCGAGCCTGCGCCGAGACAATTAGCAGCGATGTCTGACGGAGGCGTTCACACGCACACGTGACTTTGGCGCCGCTAACCTTAGGCAACAACAGCACGTTGGGCTCATCTACACGCCGAGCGGGTGGCGTGGCCGCCGGAGCGAAGCCGAGCACAAACAACATCAGAGCGGCAGCAATTAAAGCTCATTTCACGCCGACAGAAACAGCTATCTGTCAAAATTAGCCTGGACGCTCAGGCGCACATCACACCTGTCAATCAAAGATCTGTCTGAGCACTGATGCTAACGAACGAGCTAACCATCAGTTTGGGTCGTTATCTTTCTGCTGAAGTTTACATTTGTACCATCTAATGAAGAAGTAATCCCAGTAACGATGAGATCACCAAACGACTTCATGAAATGAGCAGATCACAGAGTTGAAGTCAAGAATCTAACAGTGATGAATAGAACGTTAATAAGTTCAATTCACAGTGTCTAGAAATAACAAATAAGAAACAGGGTTGTTTATGTTAGCGGCTGATTTTTACCTTTTGAATCCTGATGTGAATCCTCTCTTTTATCATGACGCACTGATCTAGAAGCAGGAAGAAAAAACATTCATATTAAATAGTCATATACCACATTTTTTTAAAATTATTCAAAAACTTTTGTGTGACTGCTGATTTAAACAAAAAAAAATTTCAATAAATTAAAAACCTTTTTTGTGTGACTGCTGATTTAAACAAAAACTTTTTTTTTAATAAATTCAAAAACTTTTTTGTGACTGCTGATTTAAACATTTAAAAAAAAAAATAAATTCAAAAACATTTTTGTGTGACTGCTGATTTAAACAAAAAAAATTTTTTCAATAAATTCAAAAACTTTTTTTTTGACTGCTGATTTTAACAAAAAAATTTTTTTCAATAAATTCAAAAACTTTTTTGTGTGACTGCTGATTTTAACAAAAAAATTTTTTTCAATAAATTCAAAAACTTTTTTGTGTGACTGCTGATTTAAACAAAAAAAAAATTTCAATAAATTCAAAAACTTTTTGTGACTGCTGATTTAAACAAAAAAAAAAATTCAGTAAATTCACAAACTTTTTTGTGTGACTGCTGATTTAAACAAAAACTTTTTTTTTAATAAATTCAAAAACTTTTTTGTGACTGCTGATTTAAACATTTTAAAAAAAAAAATAAATTCAAAAACATTTTTGTGTGACTGCTGATTTAAACAAAAACTTTTTTTTTAATAAATTCAAAAACTTTTTTGTGACTGCTGATTTAAACATTTTAAAAAAAAAAATAAATTCAAAAACTTTGTGACCGCTGATTTAAACAAAAAAAAAATTCAATAAATTCCAAAACTTTTTTTATGTGACTGCTGATTTAAACAAAAAAAAATTT